>PVJS01017007.1:0-36741 GCA_004027185.1 Glis glis | reverse complement strand
TTTTTTTTTTTTTGCGGTACCGGGGATTGAACGCAGGGGCGTTCTACCTCCACGCTACGCCCCCGGCCCTATTTTTATGCTTTATTTTGAAACCGGGTCTCACGAAATTGCGGAGGGCCTCACTAAGGGGAGAGAGAGAGAGAGAGAGAGAGAGACAGGGAGAGAGAGAGAGAGCTGAGGCTGGCCGCGAACCCGGATCCTCCGGTCTCCGCCTCCCAAAGTACTGGGATTACAAGCGTGCGCCACCACTCCCGGCCTGTGATCTTTTAATTATTTCGGCCTGGCATGGTTGCACATGCTTGTAATCCTAGTACTTGGGAGGCTGAGACAGGAGGATCCAGATTTGCGGCCAGCCTCAACTACTTAGGGAGGCCTTCCGCAACTTAGTGAGACCTTGTTTCAAAATAAAGAATAAAAAAATAGGGCTGGGGGTGTAGCTTGGAGGTAGAATGCCCCTGAGTTCAATCCCCAGTACCACAAAAAAAATTAATTAACTAAGAATTTCTAGAACATTAAGAATAATTCATGATTTGGTAGGTGATTTGCCATTCCAGACATTCTAGATGTCTCTCCGTTTACCAGTCAGTTTCGGCCACCCCACCCCACCCCTGAGCTAATATAGCATATTGTACTGGGGTCATGGTACTTATCACAGTCTTCCTTTTATTATAGTTAATTCTGTACATGTTTTTATCTTCTTCCTTGATTCCAAGCCCTTTGAGGACAGGGTCCACATCTTATCTTAATTTCCTCCCCCCTCCCCCCCCCGCAGCTCTTAATAGCCTGTGATGTTAAGCATATTTGAAAATAGACATTGTTACAGATCATGTACTTTTGTGAGAATGAGTGAATGCCCCTATGTGCACTAGGTACAGTGGGGCTACATACACACATTTAACTTGCTCAGCTCCATCTATTTGTCCAAAGAGAGGGAGAGATTTTCTAAATGCAGGATAATTTACTGTGTGTGCAGTGTGTGCCTGGAGTGAGTGTGAGATGGAAAACTTGAATCTGCTCCTCTTTGCTCTGCTCTCATGTGCCTGTCATGTGCCTCCCATCTGCATCTGAGGGTACAAATGCTCAATCTGTGTGGTTCTTAAACAAGCCAGCCTTTTCATCTATACTCAACTGAAAAACAAAAACAAAAAAACCCAAACCACAGTCACTTCTATTGCTAGAGGAACAATTACCTAGGTTGGACTACATAGGCAATTTAAGGTATTTGTGGCTATATATAGTTTCCATCTTACTTTGTGACTTTAGAACTTAACACCTTCTGTAAGATGACATTCTACCTTATTCATTCGTTACTCGTTGAGAGAATGTATGACCATATGAGTAAGAAAGAAAGAAATCAAGGGCCAAGGGACTGAGTCTTGTGGAAATTTCATGACAAGAAGAAGACATCTTAGTAACACTTGTAATGACCAGTATGAAGACCAGGGAAGATAAAAGTGGTTCAGGAGACACTAACAGCAAGTGAAAGAGAAAAACAGAACTTTACAACCAGGTTGCTTTGTTGGCCACTTGTTTGACTTTGGCAGGGCTGCTTAGGACCAGATAGCTCGGTGTGCCTGGGAGTCCTGATGGCACCTCAGCCTGACAGCACAGTTGTTAACTGATATCAACAGTGAGTGGCCCCAAAGAACTAAACAGAATATGCTGTTTTAGAAGTCAGGGGAGTGTTTAATACACTTTTTTTTTTTTTTGCGGTACCGGGGATTGAACGCAGGGGCGTTCTACCTCCGCGCTACACCCCCGGCCCTATTTTTTATACTTTATTTTGAAACCGGGTCTCACGAAGTTGCGGAGGGCCTCACTAAGGAGAGAGAGAGAGAGAGCTAGCTAGCTAGCTGAGGCTGGCCACGAACCCGGATCCTCCAGTCTCCGCCTCCCAAAGTACTGGGATTACAAGCGTGCGCCACCACGCCCAGCCTTGTTTAATACACTTTTGAAGATTCCTGTTAAAATAATTTAATGGTGGCCATGTGCAATAGCTCACGCCTGTAATTCCAGCATTGGGGAGGATGAGACAAGAGTATCAACAGGTTCAAGGCCAGTCTAAGCAACTTAGCCAGATCCTCAGCAACTGGGTGAGACTCTGTTTCAATATAAAAAGTGCTAGGGGTGTAGCTTGGAGGCAGAATGCTCCTGGGTTCAATCCCCAGTACCCCCCCCCCCCAAATTTAATGGTGATTTATGTTTCCTTCTTTCCTTCTGATTGAACCCAAGGGCATTCTGCCTCTGAGCTACACCCCAGCCCTATTTTATTTTTTCTTTTGATAAAGGGTCTCAGTAAGTTGCGGAGGGCCTCACTAAGTTACTGAGGTTGGCCTCGAACCTGCAATCCTCCTGTCCCAGTCTCTCAAGTACTAGGATTACAGGCATGCACCACCACGCCTGGCATGTTTAAGTCTTTCATGTGTTGTTTTGTCTCCCTGGCTAGGAAGGCAGCTTCTCTATGGAGCCCAGTATGTCTTAGTGTCTTTAGTGTTCATTGCAGCTCTCCCTGCATAGACTCTACTGGCAGTTATTGAGTCTGATTACCATATGTTCATTTTTAGGCAAAAGAGATGCAAGTCCAGCCACAGGGAACCAGGACAGGCAGTGCTTTGCGTGTCTTAAAACAGGATGAAAATTGGGCTTTGGAGTGACAGTAGTGGTAAGAGAGGAAAAGGCATGTGTACCAGGTCTCTAGGAGGCATTGTTCTGCCTCCTTCTGCTTTTCATTGCTTTCTAATATGGAAAATATGGAACTAGAAAACTGACTCTGGGCCAAGATGATTCTCAAATGATTTTTCTCTTCTCTGTCAGTGCCAAGTCCAGCCTTGCTCTTTGGCTCACTGTGAGTCACCACACCCTCTGGCAGAGACACAGAAGTTTAGCACCCTCCATCACCCAAGAATCTCTTCTCTGCTAATTTTCTGAAGCCTTTCCTAGGAATTGATAAAAACCATCCTTAGCCAAGAAGGATAGAAAAACGTTATCAGCACTCAGCTTTTTATAAAGTAAACTTGCTAGTTTGTCAGTGATTACAAATTCTTTTTGAAAACTTGAGTATTGCTGGAAGTGGTGGTGCATGCCTGTAATCCTAGTACTTTGGAGGCTGAGACAGGAGGATCGCAGCCTCAGCAAGTAGTGAGACTTTCATCAGCCTAGTGAGACCCTGTTTCAAAACAAAAATAAAATAGGGCTGGGAGTGTAGCTTGAAGGTAGAATGCCCCAGGGGCTCAATCCCCAGTACTACAAAAAAAAGAAAGAAAACTTGAGTGTTGTAAAATTGGTATCCTAATTTTCTGTGCAAGCACTGTGACCCTGCTCTTTTACATTCGATTTGTGGGTTGTTTGTTTGTTTGTGGTACTGGGGATTGAATCCAGAGGCATCCTACCTCTGAGCTATAAACCCAGCCCTGTTTTACTTTTTATTTGGAAACAGGGTCTCTCTAAGTTGTAGAGGGCCTTACGAGGTTGCTAAGGCTGGCTGTGAACCTGCGATCCTCCTGTCTCAGCCTCCCAAGTACTGGGATTACAGGCGTGTGCCACCGCGCCCAGCTTCAATTTGTATTTTATTGTCTTCTAATTGTGGTAGCACAATTACTTTAAGAAAGATGTAAGACCATGGTCTCACACTGGCATAACACCTGGAGAGGGATTGCGCTAGACCAGCGCTTTCTGTGGATGTGGTTAAGCTTGGGGTGTGGTGAGCTCGATGTGCTGCTTGGGTGTCAGGAGCTTTTACCTACCCTCTTTGCCTATGAAGCTCTGCTAGATGGGGTCTTGCTATCATGATAGAGAACTGCCTTTTATTGCAGAAACAGTATTATTCATACTTACGTGTAATTGCAGGGGTGCTCGGTGGTACCACATTTTGGGTCTCCCCGAGAAGAGGGTGATTAGCTCACCCTATAGAGAGTCTTAGCACTTCTTGAGTTTAGTTGGCCCAACTGTTGGGTTTTTTTTTTGTTGTTGTTGTTGTTTTGGCGGTTCCGGGATTGAACCCAGGGGCATTCTACTACCAGGCTACATCCCCAGTCCTATTTTTTTTATTCTTTATTTTGAAACAGGGTGTCACTAAGTTGCAGAGGGCCTCGCTAAGTAGCTGAGGCTGGCCGTGAACCCTGATCCTCTGGTCTCAGCCTCCCAAGTACTGGGATTACAAGTGTGCGCCACCATGCCCCGCCCAACCCTTGGGTTTTAGCACCTAAACCTGGAAGAATGTTTCTGATTTTTACCAAGTTACTTAACAGGATTAACATGAAGAACAGTAGAAGGTAATTAGGGTAGGATTAGCAAATATCAGCAGAATCAGCAGCACTCCAAGCCTTTGCTCTAATTTGGGGAAGTGCTTTCTTCCCATCAGGGTGTCCCAGCAGGTTAGACAGTTTTGTTTGCAGTGCTGGGGCTGGAATCCAGGGCCTTGCACTTGCTAAGCACACACTCTACCACTGTTTCTGTGCATTTTTTTTGCAGTGAAGCGTCTCATCTCACCTTTGTTGGCTGTAGAACCTCTGAGTTTAGCTCTTCAGGAGCCCCAAAATTGTCCCTAAGCACTGTTGAATCCTTGGTGTACACTAAATAATTTCCTTTTGCCTGTTGGTAAACTGGTCACAGAAAGCACGAGTACCAGCTTCTATGTTCCTGTCCTGCTTGGGACATTCGTATTGTCTATAGGGAGCGAGATGGAGAAGGTCTCAAACAGGTAGCTTCTACTGACACAAAATAACAAGAGGCCACATTGGATGTGCAGTGAATCCAGTTAAAGAAGCAAGTACCTTCAGAGGAGGGAAGATAATGTAATAACTTTTTAGAAAACAAAATTAGCCGGGCGTGGTGGCGCACGCTTGTAATCCCAGTACTTTGGGAAGCGGAGACCGGAGGATCCGGGTTTGCAGCCAGCCTCAGCTCTCTCGCTCTCTCTCTCCCTGTCTCTCTCTCTCTCTCTCCTTAGTGAGGCCCTCCGCAATTTAGTGAGACCCGGTTTCAAAATAAAGTATAAAAAATAGGGCCGGGGGCATAGCGCGGAGGTAGAACGCCCCTGCGTTCAATCCCCGGTACCGCAAAAAAAAAAGAAAACAAAATTAATGGGGCGCGGGTGTCAGGTGTATGAGGAAGAGTGCATAGAGACATGGTAACAGGTTAAGTTGTCATTAGAGGAACCGACATTTTGACTGAAATCATTCCTACTCCTCACAGTTTTGAGGGGTTTCAAGAAAAAAGTTTTAATAGGACAGACTATAAATACCAGTTTTGCTGGGTGTGGTGGCACATGCCTGTAATCCCAGTACTTGGAAGGTCAAGACAGGAGGATTGCAGGTTTGTGGCCAGCCTCAGCAACTTAATAAGGCCCTCTACAACTTAGACCCTGTTTCTAAAATAGGGCTGGGAGTGTAGCTCAGAGATAGAATGCCCCTGTGTTCAATCCCCAGTGCCACAAAAGAAAACAAAAAACAAAGTTGGGCATGGTGGCGCACGCTTGTAATCCCAGTACTTGGGAGGCTGATACAGGAGGATCGCAGGTTTGCAGCCAGCCTCGCCTACTTAGTAAGGCTCTCCTCAACTTAGTGAGACCCTGTTTCAAAATGAAGAATAAAAAATAGGGCTGGGGGTGTAGCTCGTAGGTAGAATGCCCCTGGGTTCAATCCCCAGTACCACAAAAAAAAAAGAAAAAAGTAAACAAAAAACAAAGCACCAGTTTTCACTCATTAAAGGATCGCCATAAACTTATGTGTCTTGATCTTGGAAGCATCCATTTTTGCCTCATAGAATTTCAGATGCAGTGTTGGGGTGTAGTACTTGCTGGTAGGATTTCAGATGCAATGCTGGGGGTATAGTATTTGCTGGCAATATTTTCTCTTTTCCCTTCTCCTTTAATCAGGTTATACTATTGGTTTATTGGAGTTAACTTAATCTTTATGTTCAGATGAAACTTCCTGGTTCTGATTATTTCTAGGTCAGATTACCATTGGATTTGCCAAGGACTAAGAAACCAATAGCACTTTTGTTTAAACTCTGTTAACAAACACTTCAGAATAAATTTTGCTAGTGTCATTGTTTTAGATGGTTGCTGAGCTATCAGAAACTGGAATTATTACTTGATAATTCATATTTGTTCAGTGCAACTGTGTTAGGCTGTGTTTGGGGCTCTTGAAGACCTTTGCCTCTGCCTTCTTCTATTCCTGTGGTTTTGAATGCTATCTGTGTGACTCCCTGGCCTCCCTCTGTTTTTCCAGCACTTTCCCTCTTTTGAGTATTTACCTGGATTTCTCCTGGCACCCTTAAGGTCTGTCCATCAGTCACCTCCTGTTCTGTAACAGACCTTCTTTGTGCTCTGACCTTATCTCTAATTCTTTGGGTTCATGGGTTCAGTTTCGATTCCTGGCTACATTCTTCCCATACCTACGCTTGGCAACCTCCAATTTTCTCAAGTCCCCTCTATCTCCACTCAAAGAACTTTGCCCCATCATCACGGTTTACTTCCTAGTCAGCAGAAAAGGTCTCCCCGGCTTGCAAGACCACCGTGGCCAGCTCTCGGCTCCTCCTTTGCTCACTTACACCAGTGGTGTTTTCAGGTCTGAGTATGCCAGTGCACTGGTATTATAGTCATGTAATTTAATTAAATAATATACAGGTGAAACAGAGTGAGAAGAGAGGACCATTCTATAAAAACGAAGGTGAATGCTCTGGGAGGGTACGTTACTAAAAAGGAAATGAAGTAGAATTAGGTTTGAGTGAGCTAGGAGGCTGGGGGAAGGGACCCTGACAGTCTAAAGGATTCTGCACGTCCTGTTTCACAGGGGTCAGAGTGCTCCTTTACAGAAACTGGAAGTCGTAAATGATGCATTCTGGGTGCGTTTTATGAAATAATGGCATAGAACTCTACTCAGCAGAGGAGATCTTGGCCCTAGTTTGTGGCTTTTGATTTTACTTAATAGCAGATGATGGTAGACTTGAACTTTGCAGGGCGGGGGGCGGGCAGTCACAAGAGTCAAAATAACCGTATCTTCATTACTTGAGTTGTCGGTTTTAAGTGCTGTCCATGGGAGTTAGTGAAGGTGAGGAAATCATTACTCTTGGTCCGCCACCTTCCCTTTCCCCCTTCTCTTCCTGATTGCTGCTAGTGGTAGTTGTCTGTCCAGGCGAGGCATGGCATGGAACATTGACACTCTGTTGTCACCCTGGTTCCATTTTAGTCGTAGTCCTTTTGTTAAGTAGCTTTGGCCCTCACTGCTAGTCTTTTTTTCTGCCATAGTTTTTCCAGTCACCCCTGTGTTTTCACAAGTATTTCCTTTTGTAGCTTCCTCAAGAAAGACTCAGGAACAATATTCCCCCTCCCATTACCTTTGCTTGAGAATCAGTTGGTTATAAAAATCCTTGGGTCACATTTTTTCTACCTGGGAATTTTGTAGGTACTCCTTTTTTTTCTGCTAACATTAAATGTTTTGTCTCTCTCTCTTTTTTTTTTTTGTGGTGGTGCTGGGGATTGAACCCTGGGGCATTCTACCTCCGAGCTACACCCTTAACCCTATTTTATTTTTTATTTGGAAACAGGGTCTTGCTAAGTTGCTAAGAGCCTTGCTGAGTTGCTGAGGCTGGCTTTGAACCTGCGATCCTCCTGTCTCAGCCTCCCAGATACTGGAATTACAGCTTGTACTACCACGCCTGGCACAAAATATTTTGTATTGGGGATTGAACCCAGGGGCATTCTACCTCCGAGCTACACCCCCAACTCCTTTTTTAAATTTAAATTTAAATTTTTTTGAAACAGGGTCTTGCTAAATTGCCAAGGCTGGCCTCGAACCTGCGATCTTCCTGTCTCAACCTCCCAAGTACTGAGATTACAGGTGTGTACCACAAGGCCTGGTTTACTATAATTTTAACTGTTCCATGACAGCATTTTGTGTTTGTGGACTTAGTCTACCATTTGGTTTTCTTGTTCTTTTTTTTGTGTGTGTGGTGGTGGGGATTGAACCCAAGGGCATTCTACCTCCAAGCTATACTCGCAGTCCTATTTTACTTTTTATTTTGAAACATCTTCTCTCTAAGTTGCTGACAGCCTCACTAAGTTGCTGAGGCTAGCTTCAAACCTGTGGATCCTCCTGTCTCAGCCTCCCAAATACTGGGATTACAAGCGTGCACCACCACACCTGGCTCAGATTTCTCTTTTATAACCGTCTTTAAATAGGTTAGTTTTTCAGGGTCCAGCTATTTTCAGGATTCTTGGTTGGGAAATGTGCCAAGGCTGTGTTCCAGGCTGGCTGCAGTTGTTCCCAGGACTTAGGGCTCTGGTGAGTTCATTTGCCCTGTATCTCTGTCCATCCAATAAAGAGGCATCCATGAGCATTTCCACAATGCAAAGACTTCCTTCTCTGCTACCACGGAGACGTGCTCTATGAGGCAAATACAGCTTGTTTGTGTGGTTTCTCATATAGCCCCAACTCCAGGTCCAAGGAAGTTCCTGCCCTCCACAAACAAGGAATTTGTTTGGTACCAGAGGATGTGTGCTTTACAGACTCCAGGAAGTGTATTTTTGTAGGCCTTTCTGAGGTCCCTGCTCCCTGTCTTCTCTCTGTAGTAGAATCCTTTCTTCCTTTCCTTCTGTGAAGCACAGGAAGTGCTCCGTGCCTGAGCGCCCTGCTTTTGACACCCTTTTCACCTGTTTTAAGGTCTAGAATTTGCATTAGTTTTTCGTTTTGTTGGAAATGAAGTTTGCTTTTTTATTTTTCTTGTTTGCATTTAGAACGCATTTGAATAGTTATTGAAAATGCTAACTTAATGGTGCAGTGTTCAAATTGGAAGTCTTAACTGATTTTTTCTATTAACCCACCACTGGTCTCCATGACATCATATATCAGGCCATTTATTTATTTATTTATTTATTCATTTATTTATTTATTTATTGTACTGGGGATTGAACTCAGGGCATTCTACATCCAAGCTATATCCCCAGCCCTTTTTTATTGGTTACTTTGAAACAGTGTCTAGCTAAGAGCTGAGGCTGGCCTTGAACCTGCAATCCTCCTGTCTCAGCCTCCCAAATACTGGGAATACAGGCATGCGCCACCACACCCCACCATATTAGGCCTTTTACTACATCTTCTCCATAAACCCTCCAGCACCACATTGTCATCCATATTCTACATCCCTAAAGTCCAGGGAATATGCTACTCAGCTCTACGGAAAGACTTGCATTCATTCTGCCAGCTCTGCTCTGGGCGTTGTTCTAGGCCTTGGGGGTACAACATGGAAGAATTCATACAGGGCCTTTGACACATCAAAGAGAAGTAGTAGAATTATTCCATATGGACTAAGGGCCAGGGACAAAGAGAGTCGGAGGCATAGTTTGGACTCCGAGGAAATACGGTGTGAAGGACAGAACATGAACTCTGGTCAGGCAGACCTAGATTCAGCATTCAGACCTGCTATTGATGTACCTGACATTGGGATAGTTTTATTGACTTTTCCTTCATATAAAGTGAAGATTACTTTATCTACCTTGGATGAGTGTTGTAAAATTAGAATAAATAAAAAGGAATAAATTCTAAAAGTACTAGAATAGAGACCTATTTCTTTCTTTTTGAGGTTATAATAACATATATAACATAAAGTTCATCATCTTCATCATTTTTAATTTTATAGCTCAGTAGCATTAAATACAGCGTGAATACATTGGTGTACAACCATCACCACCATCCATCTCCAGAGTTCATTTTACACAACCAAAACTCACCAGGCGTCATGGTGCATGCTTGTAATCCCAGTACTTGGGAAGCTGAGACAGAAGGATTGCAGGTTCAAAGCCAGCCTCGGCAACTTAGCGAGGCTCTCAGCAACTTAGTGAGACCCTGTTTCCAAATAAGAAATAAAATTGGGCTGGGAGTGTAGCTTGGAGGTAGAAAGGCTCTGGGATCAATCCCCAGTACAAAACAAAACAAAACAAACCAACAAAACTCTACACATATTAAACAACAATCATTATTTCTTTCTCCCCCAAGATGTTGGCAATCACCATTCTTCTTTTTGTCTATATGAATTTGACTACTCTAAGTATCTCCTATAAGTGTAAATCTATAGTATTTGTCCTTTATGTCCGACTTCTTCACCTAGCATCGTATCCTCAGGGTTCACTCATGTGGTTGCATGTGTCAAAATTTCCTCCCTTTTAAAGGCTGAATAATATCCCATCATATGGATATGCCACATTTTGTTCATCCATTCATCTGTTGATGGATACTTAAGTTGCTTCCACCTTGTGGCTGCTGTGAATATTGCTGCTGTGACCATGGGTATACAAGTATCTCTTTGAGTCCCTGCTTTCAGTACTTTTGGGTATATACCCAGAAATGGAACTACTGAGCCATATGGTAATTCTATTTTTAATTTTCGGAGAAACTGACATATAGTTTGTACATCCAGAGGACTGTTTCTTGATGGGGAAGTATAAACAGTGGAGCTCTCCAGGGAATCATTTTAAAACCAGTCTTATGTAACATTTCATAAATCATCTAAATATGAGACTTTCACCACTAAATCTTCACTTGCATATAGATAGTGAATATTCATATTATATAAAATTTAGAACACCTCATGAGTGTGTCTGTAGGTGGAGAAATGGTTAATAAGGCTAAGTGTGAACACATACAAGGGGGTGCTCCTGCCTTAATATATTCCCTCCCCAAGATCAGAGGAAATATCCATAATTACATCTACTAGTTCATTCTTCCACTCACTGTGGGCAAAATAGGGAGAACTGATTTGGCTCAGAACTTGCATGTGTCAAAAATGCACATGAAGTCAGGTGTGGTACTCGCCTAAAATCCCAATAGATGGGAGGCTAAGACAGGAGGATCACAGGCTCCAGGCCAACCTCAGCAACTTAGCAACTTGATGGGACCCTGTTTCAATAAAAATAATAAAAAGGCCTGGGGTTGTAGCTCAGAGATAGAATACTCCTGGTGGGTTCAATCCCCACTACCCCCCCCCAAATGCCCATGTGTATAGGCACACAGACACATCTTTCTTCTCAAGTCTTCATTGCTCACAGAATCAGTTAGCACTTGACTCAAGACTAGACGAGTGGAACTCAGTTGGGGTGAGTTTGACTCTGGGAGACATTTGACAATGTCTGGAGGCATTTGGGGCTGTCATAGCTGGAGGGGTGCTATTGGCATCTAGTGGGTAGAGACCAGGAACATGCTGCAATGTACAGAACAGCCCAACAGAGAATTATGGGGTCCAAAATGTCACTCTTGTCCAGGCAGGGAAACCCTGCTGTGGACCAAAACTTCCATCTTAGCCAGATGCAGGAGCTCCCCATTCCTGTCCACACACCAGCCGAATCACTTCTTCACAGCCTTCTACCTGGCTCTCTTTCCCACGGCACCAGCTAACAAATAGTAGAGCTGAGCTGGGCAGGGTGGCTTGCTCCTGTAATTCCAGCTACCTGGGAGGCTGAAGATCACAAGTTCAGGGTCAGCCTGGGCAACTTGCTAAAACAGTTTCTCAAAACAAAAATGTAAAAGGGCTGGGGATATAGCTCATTGATAGAATGCTTGCCTGTTAGCATGCACAAGGTCCTGGGTTCAATCCCCAGTATGAAAAAGAAGAAAAAAGTTAGCAGAGCTGGAATTTAAACAAGATCTCACTCCAAAGCCTCAGCCACTAGCCTTGAGTGTAGCCAGACACCTCTGCCACTGCTGGTGGAAGACATTTGTGCAGTGATATGCTGAGATGGGGAGAGACCCCTCGGGTTCTCACTGGAAAGGTGGCTGCACCAGGGTCTTAGGTGTCTGAGTTGTGAATCAGGAGCTGGTGGCAGCACCCTGCAGAGTGCTCTGACCCTCCTTACCTTTGCTTCCCTTCCAGGTACACTACATCCTCCAGGAGGTGGTGATGGGTGGGATGGTGTTGGAAACAAACATGAATGAAATCGTGGCTCAGATCGAAGCTCAAAACAGGCTGGAGAAGTCGGAGGTGAGTGAGCAGCCCTCCTCTTGCTGTCTGGTAGGGACCCGGCAGAGGGAGGGGCGTGTGCCATGTCAGTGTGCATTGCTGTGAAACCTTAGAGAATGGTTTATGCTCACCTTTCTTCCTTGAGTTCATCAAAACTGATTGAGTTGAAGGTCAGCCATGAGAATTAAACAGGGTTGAAAGGAGAGTTAAGGAGGGTTGAAATCTCAGGCTTTCAGACTAGAGGTATGAATGAAAAGGCAGATGGCAGAAGATGGCACCCAGCTCCTGGCTTAGGGGTTACGGCCTGTTTGTGGTTTGTAATTCCTCCTCTCAAAGCCACATGCTTGCTGGAGGGACTCAGAATTCCCTTCTCCAATTCCACTGTGGTTTCCTTGTTCATGTGCTGTATGAGTCTCACACCCAACAGCTGTTTCTTATGGTGTCTTTCAACTCTCAGAGTCACTAGTCTCCTTATTTCCAGATAGCCTTTTTATAAAAGGCCACAATAGAGTTGGGGCCGAGTTTGAAGTACCATTCCCGGTCCACCCTCGCAGGGTGCTGCGCTGGATACAGACTCTCACAGTAAAGTCAGTCCTGTCCCCCGTGAGAGCTCCCATCTTCTTCCTTGGCCTTACCAGGGAGCAGCAGTTACAGGCTTACGCCTCACACATGCAGAAATAGCAGAACAAATTGCCTCTTTAATTACCTGAGTGTCTTTGAGAGTCTCTTTACTTTTTGTAACGGAACCTGGTCTTGCGAAACCAGGAATTCTTCTTTGTATGAGGACTGGCAGTCCTGCTGAAGAAGCTTTTCCAGACCGCAGCCCTGTGGCAGCTAGAGTTCTTTGAGAAATGAGGCCGGGAAGCTTCCAGGAATAGTGAGTGAGTCAGAGGCGAGGGGTTTGGAAACCAGAGGAAACAGACTTGCTGGGTGAGGGTGGAATCAGAGCGAGTATCCTGAGAGCAGTCAATAAGGGAAAAGGGATTTTGAGAGTTGTTGTCAACTCTCCCTCCGCACACTGGGAGGGAGCGTGGAGGCTCGACGCAGCCGTGTCTGCACTTGGTGCCTTGTTTCCAGTCTCTGTGTCTGCTGCCCCCACCTCCTGCGTGCTGCCCTCCCAGCTCATCACCACATGGCTTTTCCAGCTTACACTAGTTGGCAAGCAGTTGCTCCAAAGCTGTGATGTTCCTTTTCCTTTTAAGAACTTCCCTGTGACTTTGCATTTGTCTATAAGATAGTCTCTCTCTCTCTCTCTCTATTTTTTGTTGTACTAGAGATTGAACCCAGGGGCGTTCTACCTCTGAGCCTACACCTCTGGCATATTTTTTATTTTTATTTTTATTTTTATTTGTTTATTTATTTTTTTTTTTTGCAGACCGGGGATTGAACCCAGGGGCGTTCTACCTCCGCGCTACACCCCCTGCCCTATTTTTTATACTTTATTTTGAAACCGGGTCTCACGAAGTTGCAGAGGGCCTCACTAGGTAGAGAGAGAGAGAAAGAGAGAGAGAGAGAGACAGAGAGAGAGCTGAGGCTGGCCACGAACCCAGATCCTCCGGTCTCTGCCTCCCAAAGTACTGGGATTACAAGCGTGTGCCACCACGCCCGGCTCTATTTTTTATTTTTTAATTTTGAAACAGGGTCTCACCAAGTTCTGAGCGTCTCACTAAGTTGCTGAGGCTGGCTTAAAATCTGCGACCCTCCAGTCTTATTCTCCCAAGAACTGGGATTGCAGGCATGTGCCACCATGCCTGGCTCAAGAAACTAGATGTGGTAGTGCATGCCTGTAATCCCAGTACTTGGGAGGCTGAGACTAGAGGATTGCAGGTTGGAGGCCAGCCTCAGCAGCTTGAGCAAAACCCTCAGGAACTTAGACCCTGTTTCAAAATTAAAAAATAAAATAGGACTGGGGGTATAGCTCAGAGGTAGAAAGCCCCTGGGTTCAATCCCCAGCACCAAAAAGAAAAAGATGCTGCCCATACTTCCTATCACATGGACACACAGTCTCAGGTTATCTCAGCAAGCATTTGCTGAGCACCCCCATGGGTCAGGTACCAACATGCTGGGGCTCTGAGACACAACCCACCTTCGAGGATAGGAACACAGGCTTTGGGCTCTGTACCGAACCCCAGCTACCCTAAAGATTGTTTTGTTGGCCACCTTTGCAGAATAAGGGGGAAAAATTAAAACTTCCGTAGCGTGTGCTATTTGTCATTTTTCTCCCTTATCTGTTTTTTTTTTATTTTTGGTACTGGGGATTGAACTCAGGGGTGTTCTACCTCCGAGCTACACCTCCAGCCCTATGTTTTAATTCTTTATTTTGAAACAGGGTCTCACTAAGTTGTGGAGGGCCTCACTAAGTAGCTGAGGCTGGCCACGAACCCCAATCCTCCGGTCTCAGCCTCCCAAGTACTGGGATTACAATTGTGCACCACCACGCCAGCATCTGTTTGTTTTTAAAGCATTAAGCAGATGACACTGAGCCTGGGTCTCTTACTCGCCTCTCCTTTCTCCTCAGGGTGGTCTCTCAGCAGCCCCCGCAAGGGCTGTGTCCGCTGTGAAAAACATCAACCTGCCTGAGATCCCGCGGAACATCAACATTGGCGATCTCAACATCAAAGTCCCCAACCTGTCCCAGTTTGTCTGAGGGTGAGGGCTGGGCTGAACTGAAGTTCTTAAGACAAGCGAAGTCAGTCAAGTCTGGAAACAGACCCCATTTTGAGCCTTAGAAGCAGCACGCCTCAGGACCTGGAACCTTCCTGTCTGAGAAGGCCACCAGCATGAGTCGAGTGCGCCTCACATGGGTGCTCAGTCCTCATGCTGGCAGTCATGTTGTTCTCATGCCTGTGGCCTATGGGTGTGAGCAGCCCCTCCTTCCTCAGCGGGCAGTTGGCATGACCAAGCCACCTGCACCTTACTTCCCACACACGCCTGCCCCCAGGGACTAGGGACTGTGGAAAAGCACCCGTCCTCCAGGTGTGGGCGTGTGGTGAGTGGGAGTGGGGGAGGGTTTGCAAGAGCTACAGCCACCTGTTGCTCTTCTGGAGTCCCTGCACCCAGAATCCTTTTATATAGCCAAATTTTTTGCTCACCACCTCCTGCAGAACATGTTCCCCCACTGGCATTGTCCCGGTTCTGTTCTCACAGGTGATTATGTGCAGGACACAATCCAAATCCTAAGCCCGGTGCGTGCCGCCACACATCTACTGACGGGGTGGGCACCCCGTGCATGCCAGAGAGGTCCTCCTCCTAGGGGATAGGCCATGTGTGTAGAAGGCAGAAGCCGCCCAAGTATGGTACCAGAGTTAGGACTCTTCCCAAGCTTAAAACAGATCCCCCTCCTGGGAGTGGAAGGTCAGTACTGTGTGTGTGTGTGCATGAGCAGGAGACCCGCTGAGGGAGGTACCCGTTTCTGGAGCTTGAGAGCTTTGACTGGGGCTGCCATTCAGGGCCTGGACCGGCAGTGTGCAGGTAGCGTTCTTCTGGGGCACTGGAGACCATAAATGTTTACATGTGGTTAGAGGGTTTCTTCCTGTGGCTAACTTGGAGCTAAAACTGCTGCTCAGAGTAGGCCTCTCACTCCACACTCAGTTGCAGCCGTGTCTCAGGGATGGTAGTGTGCTGCCATGAGACGAGGGAGCTCACTGCACTGTTGTGCTCTCCCAGCCCGGGACCCCGACTGTTTCTTCAGGCCTCCTGATGCTGTCATAGTTAGGAGGTGGTGTCTGCCAAGACCGTGTGTCAGGGTCATGTTGTTTTTCATTTTTTCTTTTTTGTTGTTGTTGTTTTGTGGGGTTTTTTTTTTTTTTGTACTGGAGATTGAACCCTACCTCTGAGCTACACCCCCCAGCTCTATTTTCTTTTTTATTTGGAAACAGAGTCTCACTAAGTTGCAGAGGGCCTTGATAAGTTGCTGAGGCTATCCTTAAACCTGCGATCTTCCTGTCTCAGCTTTCCAAGTACTGGAATTACAAGTGTGCGGCACCATGCCTGGCTGTTTTTCAGTTTGTTTGTTTTTTTTTTTTCTCGGTACTGGAGATTGAACCCAGGGGCGTTCTACCTCCGCGCTACACCCCCGGCCCTATTTTTTTATACTTTATTTTGAAACCGGGTCTCACAAAGTTGCAGAGGGCCTCACTAGGTAGAGAGAGAGAGAGAGAGAGAGAGAGAGAGAGAGAGAGGGGGAGAGAGAGCTGAGGCCGCGAACCCGGATCCTCCGGTCTCCGCCTCCCAAAGTACTGGGATTACAAGCGTGCGCCACCACACCCGGCCTGTTTTTCAATTTTTAACAGTGCTTCCTATCATTTTTGCCCTGCAGCCTCTTGCCCTCGCTCTTTCAGTATCTCTGCAGTAACCTCAGAGATGGGCAGTTGACCAGAAGGTAGGCCTGCTGTGTGGGGAGAGGGAAGTGTCCCAGGCTGACTCAGTGTACCTGAATTCACCTGAATTGATGTGATGCCAAAACCCTTGTAACATTCTCTTGAAGGATTTTACTTATTTATTTTTAGTAGACATTTCAGCACATTCATATCCCTTTCACATTTGCTGAGTGCAACATAGGAATAAAAGAAGGAAACCTACTGCCAGGCAGCATGAGTAAGCTCCTTCAATAATTCTTACCACAGACACACTTATTTTACAGATGAAAAGGTACACTCAGAAAGGTTGGGTAACCTGCTTTTAGGTGACAGGCTAAGGTTTGAGACTGACTACCTGCCTGATTCCACACTCCTTTTGTCCCTCGCTGCTAAGATGGCGTCTCCCAATTTTATCATCTCTGTAGACAGGAAACTGAGTCTCAACAGGATTAAGCAGTGTCTCACAAACTGATAAGGCTTGGTTTCCTAAGGTAGCCAGTGCCACATCTGGCCTAAGGGCTGGAGGGGTCCTCTGCCTCCCTCCATGTAACTGCCAGAGTTGAAGCCCAGAGTGTTAAGTGTTGTGTTGAGGGTCACAAAGCTAGAACCAGGTCGCTGCTCTGCAGTTTGTTCTGTAGCCAAATGCATTATGGCAAGACAGTCACATGTACTGGATTTCCCAGGATAGCCTTGGTTTCAAATGTTTTGCCTGCAAGAAATCCATGGTTCCCAAAAACCATCGCCTGGCCCTGTGGGTTCAAAAGTAAGCTTCTGGGCAGCCGCTCTTATGCAGCCGCTTAAAATGGCATAAAGCTTTGACCTGGTTTTTACTTGGAAACTCATTCCTCTGGACAAGCCACAGTATTCATTAACTACTCCACGTTGCCTTCAAATCCAACTGGTGTTCTCATCTTCTATCAGCAAAGCCATAAATGTCTTTTTTTTGGAGGAAAAAAAAACCCTGATTTTGCAGCTGAGAGGTGTCAGGTATGAACATAGGGGTTAGGTTTGAACTCACTGGAGGAGTCCTTGGCCCTGGATGCTTAGCTAAGGATTTTTTTTCTTTTCTTTTTTTTTTTTTTTGCGGTACCGGGGATTGAACCCAGGGGCGTTTTACCTCTGAGCTACACCCCCGGCCCTATTTTTTATACTTTATTTTGAAACCGGGTCTCACGAAGTTGTGGAGGGCCTCACTAAGTAGCTGAGGCTGGCTGCAAACCCGGATCCTCCGGTCTCAGCCTCCCAAGTACTGGGATTACAAGCGTGCGCCACCACGCCCAGCTTAGCTAAGGATTTTCTAAGGTAGTGCAGGATACTGGGTTTTCTGTGCTCACTGCCACTAATGAGAATCTGAAACTTTCAGTATGAAGTTTCTAAGTACCTGGTTAGAGCCAAGCTCAGTTCTAGGTTTTGAAGATTGAGAGGGAAGCGAGGCTCTGTGCAGTGTTGTCTCTGGGCATCTGAGGGAGTGCTCAGACTATAGAGACATGGGAGTCTGACATGCAGCCCAGAGCTATGGAGGTAATAGCAGTGACTTGATATGTGGAACAAAGGAAAACAGTCCATTCGCACCCCTGGCTGACCACATCATGCTGGCTGGGCCATGCCCTGAACAGCCCACCTTCCTCTAGGTCTGGCCGTGGCCCTGTGTGTGCCACACAGGATGTCAGAGTTCCCACAAGTCCCAGCCCTCCCTCCCCACCACGGAGCCAGCTTAGCTGGCGCTAGCTTCACCACCAGTAAAGAAACTAGGGGAATGTGGACAAAACTAGGTTGCTGGCTAAATCTTATGTGGTGGCCCAGTCTGTAGTTGAGGATTTCCTGAGTATGACTTTCTGTCCATGGCTTTCCAAATAAGATGCAGCAGTGATTGACATGTGAAAATAAAGATCAGGGGAGGCTAAGACAGGAAGGTCACAAGTTAGAGGCCAGCTGGGCAACTTAGCAAGACCCTGTCCCAAAATAAAAAGGACTGGGGGTGTGGCTCAGTGGTAGAACTCCCTGGGTTCAACCCCCAGTTCTGCCAAAAAAAGAAAATATCAGGAACAGGTCTAGTTTATGTTCAGCAATGACCAGGATGAGAGGCACAATGAGTGTGTCCACTCTTTGCAAACATTGAAATTGTCCACTGCCCAAGTGTGCTCCGCCGCCGAGGTCCCATCACACCACAGTACCTGTTAGCCTAGGGTCCACCAGCAGCCGCATGGGCCTGCTCACAGCTGCTGGGTCCTACATCTGCAGCACGCCAGCAGAGGCGGCAGGTGAGAAAACAGGCCATGATATGAGGTAGTTCTGTGAAAGTGATTAATCCTTTCCAAAAGACTAAATTCTCTATTTAAATTTTTTCCTTTCAAAAAAGAAAATACATTCATGTAGTTCAGATCTTAAGAAAATGAAAAGATTTCAACCAAAGGCTCCCACCCTGTTAGTCAACCACTGAGCCCCGTCCCTGGCAGCAGCAAGTGTTTCCAATTTGAAGGATTAAGAAACCAAGTCCCTGGATCTGGTACCAAAGCTGAGGGCATAGCTTCCCAGAAGCAGGAGTCAGTTCTTCTGACCTTGCTGGCTGACCTCAGCCACGATAGTCACACCCTCATCCTGGGGTGGGGGGCCGATCGCCCAGAGGAAACAGCCCCACTTCAGCACACCTGCCTTCGCTCGGCCTTCCCTTCCCCCATGCACTGACACTGACATACTGCGTGTTTGGTTTTTAAATTATTGTCTCCCACTACGAGGTCATTCCTCAAGGGCAGAGGTCTGTCTGTCTGTCCGTGCTGTATCCCAGCTGCAGTGAACAGTGCCTGGTCAGTACTGCTCAATAAATAACTGTTGAATGGGAGTGCGCGGCAGACAGTCATCCTTCTTAGGTTCTAGCTTGTGCCCTTGCATGGGGAGCTATGGAGGATGAGGGAGGAGGAAGGGAAACAGGTCATGTTGGCAGGTGGAGGAGTGGCAGGGATGGTGCTCCTCAGGCGGGGGCAAGAGCTTGGATGTGGGCACGTTGGGTGCAGCACCCCGGCAGATCCCACCAGCCGCTGAGTGCGCAGGAGAGGAAGTGAGTCATCCCTGAGATGATGCTCGGGCTGTGGGGTAAGTGACATGGCCAAGGAAGAGGGGACTGAGGACCGAGCCCACGGGCAGGGGAAGAGAAATGTCTAGTCACTGGAGCCACTTGCAGGGAGGACTCTCAGTGGGGAGGGGGACTAAGAAGAGGTGACCTCTCTTGGGCTTGCCACTGCTCCACAGCCCCCCAAGTGAGCCAGCAAAATCAGAGAACTTGGAAGAGGGTGCTAGCCTGGGGGGGGGTCCAAACTTCAGGTGGCCCCACAGGTCACCAGAGTTCTGCAGGGTACAATCAGAACCTTCCAAAGACAAGTTTCTTCATCCATCAAAGGGGTAACAGTAGTCCCTGCTTCGGGGCTATTAGGAGGACTAACATCCTGGTGTAGACCTCAGAGAGCTCCCCAGACTGGTGCTGGCTGCTGCCATCATTGGGGTTTTGTGGAGGTAGAGGGAGTGGAGGAAGGAGATGAACAGGCAGAATTGGGTGTGCTGGGAAGGACAGAGATGGCTGTGTCTGCTCAGGCCCTCACGGGGGGGGGGGGGGGGAGTGAGGGCACTGGAGACCCAGGGGGGCAGGGCAGGGACAGCGGCCCCTGGCCTGGCCTCCTCAGTGGTCCCCATGCCCACGTCCAGAGGCGCTGTGGGATAAACTAGGGCAGGCAGCAGGGCCTGTGAACAGGAAGCTCCCATTAAGATGAGGAGGGTTTGAAGATTAGAGCAACCTGTGCTTGGTAGGACCAGAAGCCTGGGGGCCAGCGGGGAGAAGCGCCTAGAACTCCCTTCCCTTGGAGCGGCGAGTGAGAGCAGGCCGGTGCAGCGGGCACAGCTGAGGGAGCCAATGTGTGTCCAGGACCCAAGGAACAGGCTTTGGCCACTCGGACCTGGATGGGAGTCGGGCCCTGTAGGGCCTCCGCCTTCCCTGAGGAATGAGACCTTGGGCCTTCTCAAGGGCAAAGCTGACAAACCTTACAGCTCTGATGTCAGCTGGGCCTCCTGAGCACGTGGGAGAGGGGCTCCCCCTCAGCTCCAAGCCGGGGCCAAAACCCCAAGAGGGGCAGCTGCAGGTCGTCCACGTTGCTGAGGATGGATGCCCTGTGCAACCCATGACATAAAGGTACAGCCTAAACGATATGAAGGAATTCCAGGTCAGTCCTCAAGGCTGGTCCCCCAGACTGAGGTGATGTTCAAAGTACAGATGATCCCTGACTTAAATGGAGTTCTGTCCCATTAAGCCCACTTTAAGTTGAGAATGTGTTGAATACACCTAACCTACAGGGTATCAGCGCTCACGCAGTGCGCTGTGGATTCCCACGGGTTCCCTTGTGGTGTGTACCTGACAGCTGCTGCTGCTGCCACTACCCCGTGTCATCAGAGAGGGTTGTACTGCACATTGCTGGACTTAGAAAAAATTCAAATTTAAAGTATGGTTTAAAAAACAAAATATAGTTTCTATGGAATACCTATTCCTTTCACACCATAGTAAAGTTGAAAATTTTTAAGCCCAGACTGACTGTGTTTACCAACCAGCATGAGTCAGGCACAGAGCAATCCAGGTGGGGGTGCCAGGCGCTGGGTGGCTAGGGGACACTGCTGGTACACGCTGGCCCTGCTGCCAGGACCCCGGCTTCCCAAGGCCTCAGAGGAGAGAACCCTGCAGGCCCTCCATGTGGGGGCTTCTGGCCTGGGAGAGGCAGAGAAAAGCTGGGCTGCAAGGTGGCTTGGCTCAGTGTGCCGCCTCCTCCAGCACTGCGGTGAGAGGGTACTTCCCAACCCTCACTCTCTGAACCTTGATAGGCTGATGGTAAATGGGGATAAGAAACAGTCATGAGCCCAGGGTGCTTCCTGTTGCCACTGCCAAAGATCACCCGTGCCCCAGCAGCCTGAGACAGGACACCCTTCCCTTGACTCCTTTCCAGCCCTCTGAGTGGCTCCCCAGCTGGCTGCAGGCCACAGGGGCCCCATGTCTCTGGTGAGAGGTAGCTGCAGCCAAAGACAGCAGTTAAACCTGGGAAATAAACCTTTTCTTTTTTTTTTTCTTTTTTTTTGCCGTAATAGGGATTGAACCCAGAAGCATTGTACCTCCAAGCTACACCCCAGCACTATTTTTTATTCTTTATTTGGAAAAGGGTCTCATTAAGTTGCGGAGGGCCTAAGTAGCTGAGGCTGGCAAAGAACCTGTGATCCTCCTGTCTCGGCCTCTCAAGTACTGGAATTACAAGCATGCGCCACCACGCCCAGCTAAACCTTTTCTTGTCAAAAGGTTTCCTTACCAAAACAAGCTAGAATTTGAACTGCTGACAAAGTTTTTCTGGAACTTGCTTTGCATGGCTGGGCATTGTGCACAGGGAGGCAGCTCCCAGCCCATGTTGGACTCTTTCTGTGGGCAGGAGTTTTCTTCTGAGATCCCCTCCAGGCCTCTGCACCGCTTGGGCCTGCCTTGGGCCTAGGGACTGCCACCCAGCCCCGCCACTGTTACAGTGCACAGCAGCGGCATTACGGGGTTGGAAGGAAATCCCAGGGCCGGTCCAAACTCCGTGCCAAACAGGATTTGATGTGACGTTGCCTGGCATCACACCTGAGCGTGGCACAGGACAACACCTGGGGTGGCCCCACCCTGAGTAACAGAACGCAGAGTTACAACCTGCTCTTGATATGCCAGGCCATGCCCAGCCCAGCCCAGCTCTGCAGCGCTGCTCTGTGCTCCCTTGGCCTCAGAGAGGTCACGGACTCCAGACCAGGTCCTTTCTCGACGTCACACAGCTCCCCTGCTTGCACATGTCCCCACAGGTGGCCCCTATGCTCCAGGCCCACAGTCCCCAGCCTTGTCCCTGGTTGGGGACCAGGCATCCCAGCCCCATCTTCTCATCCCTTCACAGCCCAAGCCTAAGTCCTGGCTGAGAACTCGCTGCCACCCACCAGCCCCAGAGGCTGCTGGACCCCAGCTGTCCTGGAACCCACGTCTAGCCACTAACCCCTGCCTGGACACCAGCACGGCCCCCAGCCGCCTCTCTGCCTGCTGTGGCCCCTCTATGAACAACCTCCCACCCAGCGGTGGCGAGGCCTCCGAAGACCTCCGCCACCTGAAAACGTCACAAGGCCCGCCTGGCGTCCCTACTGCCTCCTCCTTGCCCGGCTCCTGCAGTTCCTTAGGCTCGCCAGTCACCTGCAGAGGACTTCCCTATCTAGCTGGCTGAAATGCCACCCTCCCTGGGCACTCCCTGTCCGCAGCCCACTTGGTCGCCAGCACCCTATCACCTGGTGCCACTGTGCGTGACACTAGCTCTGTTTTTCTCTCTCTCTCTTTTTTTTTTTTTTTGCTGCTCTGTTGCTGGTGCTTAGTCCACGGCCTGCCTTGTATTGTCAGTGAATAAATGATTATTCAACAAACATGAATGAATGCAACTCTCACTGCCTTCCCAATGTGCACTGTAGCTCCCCGCTCTCCCACCCTTGAGGGCAGGAGGCACTGTGGGGCTGGAGGCATGGGCCTGGCTATGTGTGTGGCGCTGGGGATAGAACCCAGGGCCTTGCACATGCTAGGCAGGTGCTCTACCCCTGAGCTACACCCCCAACCAAGCCTGGCTTCTTGATCCACGGTGTGATGTGGAGCAGGTCATTTCTAATTATTAGGAAAAATGTCTGAGCAATCACATTAGAGACAAAGCTCTGGATGAAACAAATTTGGTTTGAATCCTGGCTCTGTTGCTTCTAGCTCTGTGACCTAGGGCAGCATACCTAACCTCTCTGTGCTTCCGTTTCCTTATCCGTGGAATAGGAACAAAACAGCTCCCTCATGAGCCAGCATTCTTAGTTGCAAATAGACACAACCCAGAAATGACATTTATTAAAGAGAAGCACTCATAAACTCAAAGGGAAGATGCAAAGCTTGCAGCACAGCTAGCCAGGCCACGGGGGCCAGGGGGATCCTTTAGAACATGCTGCTGGCACTGCCCACTGAACTGCAGGGCCATGGGCCTGCCTACCTCGCCCAAAGAGGCAGACTCCTAACAGGTGCCACTGGCTAGTGAAGCTCAGGTCACAGGCAAAGCCTTATGGCCAGAAGGCAGAGGGAGGCTGGACCAGCATCACGTAGGGGGGCTCACCGAGTGAGGAAGAGATGGGACCAGATGGCATTACTCCAGAATGTTCCTGCACAGCTGGGGGGAAACGGGAGGTCAGAGGAACCCACTGTGGTCAACACACACGGACCCTATTACTCTAGAGGCCACCAGTGTGTCCATTCACCAAAGATGTGGACAAACTGTCAGCAACATTATGCACACTCACCAAAGGCCGGAAACTTCCAGAATGCTCACCAGTGATGGAGTACTATGCCGCAGTGAGAAGAGCGCACCCAGCGACAGCTTGGATGAGTCAACAGCACTGAGCAGGAGAAGCAGGCGCACGGGCTGGAGGTCGTGCAACTTCATCTACTGAACCTCACAGACCTGCAAGATCCTACAGAGTGTCCCCTTCGGAGGGCACAGTGGGGCTGCGGGCACGGGGCTCGCACCCTTCATCTGTGCTGCTCACTGGTGTGTTTGCCTTGTGAAACGTCATCGAGTTCTTCGTTACGGTTTGTGTTTTTCTCTAGGCATGCTACACTTCACTAAAACAAAAATATGCAGGTGTGTGGAAGGGAAAAGAAGTCCACAGGAAGCACCCGGGCTGGCGCAGCGGCCCCCACTGTAATCCCGCAACTCGGGAGGGCTGAGGCGGGAGGACCCCAAGTTTGAGACCAGCCTGGCCGAGTTAGTAAGACCCTGAGGGCTGCCTGTGACTGTAATAAAAGGTCTGGGGGTGTGGCTTAGCGGTAGAGCACCCCTGGGTTCCATCCCCAGTACCACAAAACCAAAACAACAACAAGGCAGGATGAGCTGAGTAAAGGAGGCGGCATGCTTCCGCTGCCTCTCTCCCGCCCTCCAGGCCCCCTCCACCTTCCTCTTGAGGCTGGAAGGGACGGGCGTGGTCTCAGCTCTCAGATCCTCACAGCATAAGTGCAGGTGGCTCAGAGCTCATTTGTGGGCACCCTACTCCACCATCTTGGGGTGATGGGAAAGACCTGGAGAAGGCCCACCTAGCGGTCGGCGGAGGAGCTTTGCCAGCCCAGCAGGGTGTGTGGCGTGGGAAGTTGGAGGTGCAACAGGGAAGCAGGGAAGGAAGAAGGGACACCGCCTAGAGCCAGAGAGGAGACCTCGGCCCACCCTCCCGCCCCGCCTGTTAGGTGCTGCTATAACAGAGTACCGCAGATTGTTTTGTTTTGTTTTGTTTTGTTTTTGTTTTGTTGTACTGGGGATTGAACCCAGAGTGTTCTACCTCCAAGCTACACTCCCAGCCCTTTCTATTTTTTATTTTGAAAGAGTCTCACTAAGTTGCTGAGGCTGGCCTCAAACCTACAATTCTTTCTCCTGTCTCAGCCTCCCAAGTACTGGAATTATATGTGTGTGCCACCACACCCAACTCAGACTGGGTAATTTATAAAAAAAGAAAAATTATTTCTCATGGTTCTGAAGACTGAAGAGTACTTTATGTTACATAAACCCACTGTAGAAAGTGGAAGGGCAACCAACTCTTAGAACAAAACCACTCTTTTGTGTGTGTGTGTGTGTGTGTGTGTGTGCGCGTTGCTAGGGATTGAACCCAGAGGCATTCTACCTCCGAGCTACACCCCCAGCCCGATTTTATTTTTATTTTGAAACAGGGTCTCGCTAGATTTATGAGTCTTACTACTTGCTGAGGCTGTCCTCGAACCTGCAATCCTCTTGTCTCAGCCTCCCAAGTACTGGGATTACAGGCATGTGCCACCATGCCTGGCTTAAACCCACTCTTTTCATAATGACTTCTATCCGCCCTGTGAACCTCATGACCACATTAACTCTTACAGGTCCCGCCTCCCAACACTGATGCTCTGAGGGTCCAGTTTCCCACTCATCAACTTTGGGGGACGCGCTCAAACCAGAGCACAGACTAAGGGTTCCCAAGGTGACTGTCAGGCCCAGCAGGTGAGGGAGGGCGGAGCCTTGTGCATAGGGGAGGGACTGGGGGCTCACCCTGCGGGGGCAGAGTGCCCATGCACAGTCTGCCTGTTCTCTGGGGAGAAGGGGTGGTTATGTCTTCATTTTTGCACCTGGCTTCAGTGTGGAGAATGGATGAAAGACAAAGAAAATATCACCAGGACCCAATTGGGAGACCCTTGGTGATGGCCTGACCAGGTCAGGGTGGACAGCAGGAACGGAGAAGTGGATGTATAGGAAATTCTAAGATTCAAGTTGGCAGAACTTGGGGATTGTCATTGGGCCTGGAGGGAGGCGCAAAGGGAGAGACCTTGGTGGCTGTGTGGATAACAGGACCCTGCTCTGAGTCGGGCACCTGGAGGAGCAGGATGGGGAGGGGGGTGCCCTGCATTTGAGAAGCAGAGTAAGACAGAGGCGCTGTTGGCAGCACAACTCTGCAGTCCTGGAAGGAAGGCCATGTGAGACCAGAGAGGCTGCCAGGGAAGCCACATCTGTGAAGAACGCCAGCCTAGCAGAGGTGCCTGCTTTAGGCAGTGTGCTCAGAGAGGCTCAGATTAGGAGAGTGTGGGGCCTGTGGAAGGAGGGGGCCCAGGCCTCAGGGAGGGGGTGCAGAGACTTGGGGCCCAGGGGACTTAGCTGGTCCCTAAATGTCTAAGATGGTAACCGCCCCAGTCACCAGGCGCCGGTGGAGGGTTCTGGCCCTTGGGGTGACATGCCTGGGACGACAGGCTGGGACAGTGTGCCCGCCCCTGGCACCATCTCCAGCTCAGGAAGATAGCTGCGGTAGACGTTATCACTGATCAGAATGGTCATTGCCCCTCTAGGGGAGGTTTGCACCCTACACCCTTGACGTCAGGTTCAGCCACATGACATGCTTTGATCAGTGGCATGAGCATCAACAAAGTGTGCTGCTTCTGAGAAGACACCTCAGGAGTCACAGTACGATGCCACAGAGTTCACTCTGTCTCTGCCAGGATGTGGGCAGTGTCCCAGATAAGGGCTGTTTCTTCAACCTGGGTCCTGGAATGGAGATGACTTGGCAGAGAACTGTGGCCAACCCACGACAGACATGTAGTGTGAGCAAGAAAGAGACCTGCTGAAGCCGGGCGTGGTGGCGCATGCTTGTAATCCCAGTACTTGGGAGGCTGAGACCAGAGGATCCGGGTTCACGGCCCTGTCTCTCTCTCTCTCTCTCTACTTAGGCCCTCCGCAACTTCGTGAGACCCGGTTTCAAATAAAGCATAAAAAATAGGGCTGGGGGTGCAGCTCAGAGGTAAAATGCCCCTGGGTTCAATCCCCGGTACCACAAAAAAAAAAAAAAAAAGAAAAAGAAAAAGAAAGAAACCTGCTGAAAGCCATAAAGATTGGGGACTCTTTGTTACTGCAGCCTAATGTAGCCCTGGCTGACTGATACGGCAGCTGGTGGATTTGGAGTACTTACTGTGCATCAGGCATTGTGCAGGGAATTTCATGTGGATTTCTTCAGTTGATCCTAAAGCAACTCTGTGAGCAAAAGTGGCCAGACAATAAAACAAATGTGTGGTTCCATTTATAGTAAATTCTAGAAATGCAAACTAATCTCTAATGACAGAAACAGAATAGGAGATTAGTGACTGCCTGGGGATGGAGTGGGGAATAGAGGGGCATGAGGAAACTTCTCACGTGATCAGTATGTTATTTATCTTCACGTGGACATGGTTTTATGAATATATATATGTCAGAACTTTAAATAGGTGCAGTTTATTTATATCAAGTGCACCACAAAATAGTGAGGTTTTCTTTTTCTCTCTCTCCCCCTTCCTTCCTTCCTTCCTTCCTTCCTTCCTTCCTTCCTTCCTTCCTTCCTTTCTTTCTTGCATTCATTTCTTTTCACTGGAGATTGAACCCAGGGGCATTCTACCTCTGAGCTACACCCCCAGTCCTTTATAAATTTATTTTTATTTTGAAAAAGGGTCTCACTAGGTTGCTGAGAGTCTCACTAAATTGTGAAGGCTGGCTGTGAATCTGCAATCCTCCTGTCTCAGACTCCCAAGTACTGGGATTACAGGTGTACACCACAATACCTGGCTCAAAATGGTGTTTTAAAAATGAAATTCTTCTTTCCTTTCGCTGCTGTGGCCGCGGCCATGCGTATGCTCAAGCTTCAGAAGAGGTTTCCCTCCAGCGTCCTCCACTGTGGCAAAAAGAAGGTGTGGTTGGATCCCAGTGAAACCAATGAAATCGCCAATGCCAACTCCTGTCAGCAGATCCGGAAACTGATCAAAGATGGGCTGATCATCCACAAGCCTGTGACTGTCCATTCCTGGGCTCAAAGCCAGAAAAACACCTTGGTTCACCAGAAGGGCAGGCACATGGGCATAGGTAAGCGAA
This sequence comes from Glis glis, assembly GCA_004027185.1. NCBI lineage: Eukaryota > Metazoa > Chordata > Mammalia > Rodentia > Gliridae > Glis > Glis glis. Next base: position 8,987 of record PVJS01017007.1, on the reverse strand, counting down.
AGGGTACAGCAAATGCTCGAATGCCAGAGAAGCTCAGGAGATACTGTGAATCTAAGAAGATTGACCGCCATATGTATTACAGCCTGTACCTGAAGGTGAAGGGGAATGTGTTCAAAAACAAGTGGATTCTCGTAGAACACATCCACAAGCTGAAGGCAGACAAGGTCTGCAAGAAGCTCCTGGCTCACCAGGCTGAGGCCCGCAGGTCTAAAAAAAAAAAAAATAGTAAAGATGGGGTTTAGCCAGGCATGGTGGCACACGCCTGTAATCCTAGTACTTTGGAGGCTGAACAGGAAGATCACAGGTTCGAAGCCAGCCTCAGCAACTTAGACTCTCAGCAATTTAGCAAGACCCTGTTTCAAAATGAAAAATAAACAGGGCTGAGGGTGTAGCTCAGAGGTAGAATGCACCTGGGTTCAATCCCCAGTACCAAAAAAAGAAAGTCGAAACCTTCTAATTATGTTGCCACTTTAGGCTCTTCCTGATGCCCTTTGCAGTTAATTAATTAATTAATTAATTAATATTTTTAATTTACTTATGGTACTGGGGATTAAACCTGGGGCATTCTACCTCTGAGCTGCACCCCCAGGTCTTTAATTTTTTTTTAATTTTGAAACAGGGTCTCACTAAATTGCTGAGGCTGGCCTTGAACCTGCGACCCTCCTGTCTCAGCCTCCCAGGTGATGAGATTACAGGCCTGTGCCACCACACCCAGCTGCCCTTTGGGGTTATTAACCCTGTTGCCTCTCACGGTGGGCATTCTAGGCAACTGTGTGCTACTGGTCTGGCTTCCCAACTCTGTTCTCTGGTGGATTGAAATTGGATGGGGAGGGATTACTTACACCACGGAAGCTGGCAAATGCCAAAGTCGGGACTAACCCCTCACACCAGTTACACTTTGTTGCCATCTCACCACTGAGCCCCAGGGCCACCGGCACAGGGGGTGGGGCAGGGCACTCAGGTAAGGCGCTGAGAGGAGGGCAGGCGGAGCCAGCCACCAAGAAGTCCAGGGCTGCCAGTGATCATGATGATAAAACCCTGAGCCTGTGCCTGACCAGTTCCATGTGCGGTCACTCCACCACTACCCTGTCAGGCAAGGTGCTGTTACTGTCTGCAGATGAGGAAACCGAGGCACAGACATGTTATTTATCCAGGGTTGCTCCGGTAATGGGTGACATAGCCAGGATCCAAAGCCTGACCCTTAACCTCCACTGTGCACGCACACCCATGAAGGTACCCATGTTGGACCCGGGCTCTGTCCCATCCCCAGACCTGCCAGAAGTCTGGCCACCTCAGCAGCCACCAGGCCTGTGGCCTGGCCTCTCCTGGACACTTTGTGTGCATATGAGAGTGCTGGGGAGTGAACCCCACAACCTAGGCCAAGGGAGTGGGCCTCTTCCTAAAATAGTCTGGGGCCACTCTTCAGGGCTGGGCTGGGCAAGAGGAGTCCCCACAGCCACTGGAGGACTCTGAAGAGAAGGATCCTGGAGCTCGGCAGCCTGAGGGGCCTCTCAGCGCGAGCCCTTCTTCTCAGCCAGCCCGCTGTGCTGTGCGCCAGGCTCTGCCGAGCAGGCTGACCGTTCCTGCCCCGGGAGGGACTGGACTCCATGCCTGGTGCCTGCCAGCCCGTCCGCTTCTTGGGAGAGAGGCAGGGGGACCACTCAGGGTCCAGAGGAAGGCAGACGTGCTGGTAGTGGGAGATGAAGTGGGAGGATTCTTGCCCAGAATTTGGCCTGGCAGTGGTACAGTCCTGAAGGGTCATCACAAATTGGGTGAGAGAGAGAGAGACATCTGTCAAAGGCCCGGCTCGCTGGCAGTGGGCAGAGACTGGGCCAAGAGCAGAGGCCACCAAGAGCAGGGCCAAGACCAGCCTCCAGTGGAGGCTGGAGGGGCCATTGAGGAGTGCTGAGACCTCCCCTAAGGCAGGGTTCAGGGCATGGGGTGGTGGGGGCTGGATTGAGCAAATCAGGGTCGATTGGGCTGGGAACAAGGTCACAGAGGGCCCGGCAGGGGTGGCACCGCTGACTAAGGATGAGGATCGATGGCAGCAGTATGGGGGCAGGATGGCAAGGTCGGTTTGGACATACACTTGCAAGGTCCCCGGGCGCCCAGTTCAGATGTCCATTAGGAGGCCAGTTCTAGGGTGGGCTGGGCAGGACACACCAGGCCATGAACAAGATGGGGATGGTGTCTGTGGGAGGCGGTGGGACAACCAGGAAGGGAGGATAGCGGTTCCCACATCCAGGCAAGAAGAGAAGGGGTGCTCTGGTGCACATGGCAGAAAGATGGAGGGGAGCAGGAAGGGTCCTGGAGGCTGGGGCAGCAGAGTGTTCGAGAATTTGTGGTCATCCTGACAAAGTTCTGGGGAGGCCACAGCAAATAAAGCCCAAGGCGGCCCTGGGAGTGGAGAGGCTGCGGCTGCAGAGGGAGCTCTGGAAGAGGTCTCGGGCCACCCAAGGCAGAGGAGGCAGCACAGGGACGGGTGACAGGTTGGAGCTCCAGGAGGGTGGGGCCTGGAGGAGGGACACCTGGCGATGTTGTCTGTGAGCTGGAGGCAGGGCAGGCTGCGGTGGGGGTGAACCATGGTGGGAGTGAGCAAAGACTGACGGAGGGGTCTGAGGGAGGCCACAGGACCCTCCTGGGGGCAGTGGGTTGAGCAGTGCCCCCCCAAAGATACATTAACTTCCTGACCTTAATTTTACTTGGAAAAAGTGTTGGTATAATTAAAGGTCTGGAGGTAAGGCCAAGGACCGCCAGGGCCCCCAAGGAGCAGGAAGGGTTGGTTAGCACGGGGTCTTCCTCTGGAGCCTCTGGCAGGAGCGCGGCCTGGTGACACCTGGGTTCCAGGCTTCTGGGCTGCAGAACAGTGGCAGGACAAATTCCTGCCCCTTAAAACCCCTTCCATTTGTGGCCATTTTTTACTGAAGACCTAGGAAACCAATAAACTGGGGTGGAAATCCGGCGTGTTATAGCAATCCTTGCAGCGCAGGGGCGGAAGAGACAGGAACATAGACTGGCCCAGGCCGGTGGACGTGGGGAGAGCTGGGCGGGCTGCAGAGAGGACAGGGGGGCCTTGGGAGGACAGCTTCAGAGCTGGGGCAGTCACAGGAGACCGCAGGTTCTGGGAGGGGCTGAGGGCTCAGGAGGAGGTGTGCGGGGAGCCCTGGAGCTGCGGAGTGAAGCTGTCACCCCCAGGGAGAAGTGTGTTCAGAGGCTCCCAGACCAGTGTCAGCCCCTCCCGCCATGCGTATCTGAAGTTCCCTAGAGGCTTGGCTCTGCCCTGCAGGCTGGGCCACTCAGGTAGGGCTCATGCCCTCTCTGGGCCCATTTCCTCATCTGAGAAGTGGGGTGGTAGATCCCCACCCTCAACTCCCACATCCTGGAGCCAGGAGTTCTCTGTTCCAACATCCCCCATAAAACTGTCCCCAGGCCTGGCCACTTCCCATCTGGGGGGGCTCAACCTTCCTCTGCTTGCCTTTAGTGTTGCCCGAGTGGACACTGAGTGCTGGGGACAGAGCGTTCATCTCAGGACTGGCTACATAATGTGCAGGACCCAGAGCAAACTGAAAATAGTTCAGAAAATAGTCCTTGTTTGAAAAATTCTTAAGAATGCTAGCCTGGTGCATGTGCCTATAATCCCAGCATTTGGGAGGCTGAGACAGGAAGATTGCAGGTTTGAGGTCAGCCTTGGCAACTTCGCGAGGCCCTCAGCAACTTAGCGAGACCTTGTTTCAAAATAAAAAATAAAATAGGGCTGGGGATGTGGCTCAGAGGTAGAATGCCCCTTGGGTTAAATCCCCAGTACCAATAAATAAAAAAATAAATAAATAAATCTGAAGAACGTCAAGTGGGCAGAAGTACAGCGTTAGGACACAGGACGCACACGTGGGGCCCTTCTCCAGGAGGCCAGTGCCGGGGGCCTGTCTAGGTCTGGTTCTCTCCTTCCCCAGGCTGTGCCGTCCTGGTCCTGTGGTGTGCCAGAGAGGTGAAGATCAGAGCATAGCACGTGTCAGCATGTCCTAAGGGTCTGGCGAACATGGGCTATTAGAGTCATTAGCACAGTTGTGGGGTGAGCACCCTGGCCTTCACAGTGACCTCAGGCTCATCACCTGATCTCTCTGTTCCTCCTGTGTGATGGATGATCTCCAAGCTCCGCAGCCTCTGGGGCCTGCAGTTTGGGCTCTGCGTGGAAGGCACGAGGTAGACTCTTCCCCGCCACTGCGCCGCAGTCAGATTTAGAGGCCACTGTCCAGCACCTCTTGTGAGGCCGCCACCTGAAGCCAGCACCTTGGTCCTGCAAGGTCACTGCAGGGACACCGCCATGACGCACTGACCCTGAACCCAGATGGAGCCCCCTGCGCCAGAAGGGACAGATACCTGGAGATAGGAGCCATGCTGGGCAGTGGGAGACAGACAGACATGTGGCTCCAGCTCCGCGGATTGCCCCATCTTACAAATGAGGAGGCTGGAGGCCAAGGCTGGGGATATGAGTCACCTCCAGGGGACAGTGGCCCAGCTTATAGGTGCTAGATACTGACAGGAAGTCATGTCTCTCCACCTGCAAAGCTGGCCCCCCTACTGAGCACCCTAGGGGCCCTGCTGTGCCCTCGGGGTTCTGGGGGGCCCACCCTGTTGGAGAGCCCTACCCGGGCTGCAGGGCTCAGCCTGCCTTCCTGCCCTGCCTGGCCTGTCCCTCCTCCTTGCCCCGCCAGCCTTGGGGACTCTATTTCTCCCTCAGGGTTCCAGGTTCCCTCTGTCCCCTCCGCGGCTGGGACAGCAACAGGCCCTTTTCTACTTCTTGCCTCTCTGAGAAAGTGTGCTAAAAAAGCTGCTCTTTGTCCTTTTTTTTTCTTTTTCAAAAAATGTGTTTTTAATCAATTTTGTAATAAAACCCAAGCTGGGTTTTGAAAACAATAGCAACAACGAGAAATATTTTTTTAAAAAGAATTTTAGCCCGGCCGGGCGTGGTGGCGCACGCTTGTAATCCCAGTACTTGGGAGGCGGAGACCGGAGGATCCGAGTTCGAGGCCAGCCTCAGCTACTTAGTGAGGCCTCTGCAACTTCGTGCAAAATAAAGTATAAAAAATAGGGCTGGGGGTGTAGCTTGGAGGTAGAATGCCCCTGGGTTCAATCCCCAGTACCGCAAAAAAAAAAAGAATCTTAGGTCAGAAGGCTCTGATTCAGCTTGTCCCTCCCAGCCCAGCAGTGGCCCTGGGACCTCCCTGGCCCTCCCAGCCCCCGTCACCCCTCTCCCCAAATCCTGGCCACCAGGTCTCTTGAAACTGCCTCCTAATATCCCCAAACTGTCCCCCCCTGAAGCCCTGTGGCTGCCCAGAGAGAGCTTGCCCTCTGTCTTTTCTGTTTGCCTCCTTTACAAACTGGTCCCAAACTGTCCTCAGGGGCTATCTGTAAAGGGCAAATCTAACCCATAAGTGTCCTTTTCTAAAATTCACCAGGAATTCAGCATCCCCCAGGGATAGAGCCTAAACTCCCTCACCCAGCATTCAAGGCTTCTGTGTCTAGCCCCTGACCACCACAGCCTTGCCTCCCACGCAGCGGACCCCTGGCCTTGGCATTTGCTGGTCCCTTTGCTGAGGACACCATTTCAGAAAACACTGGGATATGAGAACCAGCCACCAAGGGCGGAAGACGCGGAGTGACTGAAGAAAGAGGTGGCAGGTCCAGGATCGCAGTGTGTGATTCATTAGGGGCTTATGACAAAAGCATGTCTCGGGCAGCAGCAACGTGGCGGAGCCCCGCGCCCCAAGGCACACGGAAGGGCTTATAGCTAAGCTAGGGAAAGGTAGGCCGTGGCCAGCTGGAACGAATGTACCTGGGCTTTCTCAGAAATGACTAACACACCCACCATCAGTTCAAAAGTAGTCCGTGACAGTGTCCGGTACGAAATGCTCTGCTGACTCTTAACAACTTTGTTTACCCTGTGGGTTTCAGAGACACACCCGTCATCACCCATGGGCAAGATGGCGGTTACAATATTTTTTTTTAAATTTTTTTTGCGGTACCGGGGATTGAACGCAGGGGCGTTCTACCTCCGCGCTACGCCGCTGGCCCTATTTTTTTTTTTATGCTTTATTTTTGAAACCGGGTCTCACGAAGTTGCGGAGGGCCTCACTAGGTAGAGAGAGAGAGAGAGAGAGAGAGAGAGAGAGAGACAGGGAGAGAGAGAGAGAGAGAGAGAGAGAGAGGGAGGGAGGAGAGAGATCGATCCATCGATCGTGCGCGCGTGCATGCGCGCTGAGGTTGGCCGCGAACCCGGATCCTCCGGTCTCTGCCTCCCAAAGTACTGGGATTACAAGCGTGCGCCACCACGCCCGGCGTGGTTACAATCTTGATGGCAGTGGGCAGGACAAGCTGGATCCCTGAGACCCCCTTTCACCCCGTCCATTGGACCAATTCAGCTCATTCCTGAAGACTCAGCTCAAATAGCCGCCCCGCCCTCCTGTCCAGGCACCTCAAGGGGCCTCTTCCTGTTCCTCTTCCCATGACAGTGTGTGGAACTCGGCTCACCCACCTGATTACACATCGAGTCCCAGGGAAGCTACTGACAGGGGTTTATTATCCCTGCCCAAGTACACCTGAAGTCCCAAGGACAGCTACCACCTGCAACCACAGAGCCCAGGACACAGCCTGCCGCAGCCGTGCTGTGAAATTCTCAGCGACTGACTGACTGACCAAAGGAACTTCCATCAGTCCTTCCTCAGGGGTGGCTCGGGCCCAGAGTTGAATCGCTAGCACGAGGCAGGTAGTCTGTGCGAGGACAGAGATCCATGGCTCCCTTGGGAGAAGGAGGAGAGTTGGGGCAGAACCTGGGAGTCCAGGAGTTGAGGCCCCTCTCCTGACCCACCATGCTATTTCTGAACTCATAGGAAGAGCGAGGCCCATCTCCTCCCAGAGACCTCAGCTTGGGGAGGGGACTTTGGGGAACGCTCTCTGGCTGAGCAGTTCCCACAGCTGGTCCCTGACACACTGACACCTGGCACCCCATCCCGGGGTCTACCTGGCTTGGCTCGGTGCGGCACAGTGGCCAGGATCCAGGGCACCGAGGGGCCCCAGGCAGGACGAGTGGGCCATCATTTCCAGCCCTACCCTGAGGCATGCGTCCTTCCTCACCATCCCTTTATATTTTCTCTTTTGTTTTTTTGCTTTGGTGCTGGGACCCAGGGCCTGGAGCACGCTAAGTACTTGTTCCACCACCGAACTTCACCCCCACCCTTGCTCATGGTTGCTACAATATAGCACGGTTGTTCTAACAATTCAAAGAATATACAGAGGTATACAGGAAAAAAAAACAAGAGCCAGGCATGGTGGTGCATACCTGTAATCCCAGTACTTGGGAGCCTGAGACAGGATGATCGTAGGTTTGAGGCCAGCCTCAATTTAACAAGACCCTGTGTCAAAACAGAAAATAAAAAGGGCTGGGAAGCCAGGTGTGGTGGCGCACGCTTGTAATCCCAGTACTTGGGAGGCTGAGACAGGAGGATCTGGGTTTGCGGCCAGCCTCAGCTACTTAGTGAGGCCCTCCACAACTTAGTGAGACCCTGTTTCAAAATAAAGAATAAAAATAGGGCTGGGGTGTAGCTTGGAGGTAGAATGCTCCTGGGTTCAATCCCCAGTACGGTGAAAAAAAAAAAAAGGCTGGGAGTGTAGCTCAGAGGTAGAATGTCCCTGGGTTCAATCCCCAGTACGAAAGGAAGGAGGAAGGAAGGAAGGAAGGAAGGAAGGAAGGAAGGAAGGAAGGAAGGAAGGAAGGAAGGATCCCTTCCCTCTCCTTCCCTTAACCTACCCCCAACATCCAGGAAAATCCGGGTCTCACTTTGGCCTCTTTCCTCCTGTCCCAGCCTTCCTGCCAACGCACAGGATAAAGCATCCAGAGGGAGCTCTGTTAGGAAGATGGGCTGATATGGGACAGACAACAATGGAACTTCCTTTTTAAACTTGAAAATATGCTGTGGATATCGTTCCAGGCTGATCTATATACAAAGGGCTCATTCTCTTTAACTGCTGTATGTTTCCTACAAACAGTCAATACCTCAGGTGGCACTCTCTGGACACTCTGGCCTTCTTTCTTATGTAAGACAGAACGCGTCAATCAACCTCTCCCTCTGCACATCTGTAAGGATTGGCTTCCTCCCCTTGGGTGGGTGCAGGATGAATTCTCCAAAGCGGTGTCACTGGGTCAAAGGCTGTACATGTAGACTGTCAGTCGACCCTGCCATTTTACTTTCTCACACAGCAATATGCCTTCCCTAGGAGACTACGAAAATGTTCCTTACACCCTGGCCAACTCTAGATGTTATCAGTGCGTCTAAACCTTTGCCAAGATTGTGGGCAAAGCCTCATTGTTTCTAAATGGTGTTTCCTGAATATGATTACAGTTAAATACCTTTTCTTGTGTGAATTGGCCTTTTTGATTTCCTATTCTGTGAATATTTAGACCTACTCCTTTCCCCGGTTTGCAATCCTATTGTTGAAACATTATCAATATTAATCTTTTATTGCTTATATGTGTTGCAAAATTCTTTTTTTCTGCAGTGCTGGGAATCAAACCCAGGGGCCTCTTGCATGTTAGACAAGGGCTCTACCACTGAGCTACATCCTTTTGCATATGTTATTGTCCAGGGTAATATTTGTCCTCTGCCATACTGAAATTGAATTTTTTTGCCGTACTGGGAATTGAATCCAGGGGCATTCTACCTCTGAGCTATACCCCTGGCCCTACTTTTTATTCTTTGTTTTGAAACAGGGTCGCTGGGCGTGGTGGCGCATGCTTGTAATCCCAGTACTTTGGGAGGCGGAGACCGGAGGATCCGGGTTCGCGGCCAACCTCAGCGCACATGCGCGCGTGCGCGCGATCTATCTCGCTCTCTCCTCTCTCTCTCTCTCTCTCTCTCTCTCTCTCTCTCTAACTGTGAGGCCCTCCACAACTTCGTGAGACCCGGTTTCAAAAATAAAGCATAAAAAAAAAT
>PVJS01017006.1:0-28678 GCA_004027185.1 Glis glis | reverse complement strand
TCTCTTTCTTCTTGAAGGATCTTTAATAATTATGTCTTTCAAGGAATTTATCCATTACAAATAAGTTTTTTAATTGATTGGCATAAAGTTCTTCATAATCCTTCCTTATTGTTTTGTTTTTGTTTTTGTTTTTGTTTTTGTTTGCGGTACCGGGGATTGAACGCAGGGGGCGTTCTACCTCCGCGCTACGCCCCCGGCCCTATTTTTTATGCTTTATTTTGAAACCGGGTCTCACGAAGTTGCGGAGGGCCTCACTAAGGAGAGAGAGAGGAGAGAGAGAGGGAGAGAGAGGGAGAGAGAGAGCGAGAGCTGAGGCTGGCCGCGAACCCGGATCCTCCGGTCTCCGCCTCCCAAAGTACTGGGATTACAAGCGTGCGCCACCACGCCTGGCTCCTTATTGTTTTTAATATCTGTAGGATCTGTTGTAATGTACCTTCTTAATCCTGATATTACTACTTGTGTTTTCTCTTTTTTTCCTAATCAGGCTAACTAGACATTTATCAATTTTACTGATCTTCTCAAAGAATCAGTTCTTTGATTTTTATCTATTTTTCTGTTTTCTTTCATTCATGTCTATGCTCTTTATAATTTTTTGTCATTTATTTTCTTAGAATTTAATTTGCTTTTTTTTAGTTTTTTATTTTGGAAATTTATATTATGGATCTGATCTGTTCTTTTCTAATGTAGATGTTTAGAGCTAAAAGTTCCCTCTAAATTTATGACAAATTGTTATAGTTTCATTTAAAGTACGTTATAACTTTCCTTCTCATTTCTTCTTTGACTCATAAGTTCTTTAGAAGTTGTTATTGGCCAGGTGTGGTGGCGCACACTTGTAATCCCAGTACTTGGGAGGCTGAGACCAGAGGATCACAGGTTCACAGCCAGCCTCAGCTACTTAGTGAGGCCCTCCGCAATTTAGTGAGACCCTGTTTCAAAATAAAGAGCAAAAGATAGGGCTGGGGTGTAGCTCAGAGGTAGAACGCCCCTGAGTTCAATCCCCAGTACCCCCCAAAAAAAGAAGTGTGTTATTTGATTTCTAACTAGTTGAGTATTTCTTCAATTGATACCTAGCTTAATTCCATTGCAGTAAATGATCATATTATGTATGATTTGTATTATTTTAAGCTTATTCATATTTGTTTTATAGCCTAGAATATGGTCTATCTTGGTAAATATTTCATGTGCACTAGAAAGAAATGAACATCTTTCACTCTTGTTAGGTAGGGTATTCTAGAAATATCAATTAGGTTATGATAATTGTTCATGTTTTCTTTTTTTTACTTTTTGTCTCCTTCTATGAATTGAGAGTCATGCTAAAATACCCATCTAATTACCAGTTTCTTTAAATCTTATTTTAGTTCTGTCCATTTTTCATTGATGTATTTCTAAATTCTGTTATTAGATGTTAAAATCAGTGAAATTAAAAATAAAAATAGAATGGAGAAGATCAACGATCCAAAAGTTGTTTCTTGAAGCTATTATTAAAATAAACTTCTGGCAAAATTAATAAAAAAAGCACAGCCAGGCGTGGTGGCGCACGCTTGTAATCCCAGTATTTTGGGAGGCGGAGACTGGAGGATCCTGGTTCCCAGCCAGCCTAAGCACGCATGCGCGCGTGCACTCTCTCTCTCTCTCTCCTCTCTCTCCTCCCTCCCTCCCTCCCTCTCTCTCTCTCTCTCTCTCTCTCTACCTAGTGAGGCCCTCTGCGACTTCGTGAGACCCGGTTTCAAAATAAAGCATAAAAAATAGGGCCGGGGGTGTAGCACGGAGGTAGACCACCCCTGGGTTCAATCCCCGGTACCACAAAATAAATAAATAAATAAAAATAAAAAATAAAAAAAGCACAAATCATGAAAGAGAAAACAACACTACAGTTATGCCAGATTAAAGAGATAAGGAAAGGATACACTTACAACTTCATGTCATTAAATTCGAAAACAGATAAAGTAGTCAAATTCTGAGAAAAAAAATGTAATTTACCCAAACTGATTCAAGAATATCTGATGGGTCTTACAGCTCTCAAGTAAATTGAAGCAATAGATTTTTTTAAATCTCACAAAAATACAGTGATATCTATTGATCATATAGGCAAATTCCACCTAACTTTTGGGAAATACTTCATCCCAATGTAAACAGACTTCCAAACAATAGAAAAAGGAACAGTTTCCCAGTTACCTCTTTGAGATAAGTGTGTAATAACCTTGAGGGAAAAAAGCTAGACACTCTGATAATCAAAATTGTATATATTATATATATAATTTTTAAAGAGTTAATCTTGAGAACATATCAGAATCGTAACCAAAATATTAAAGGACTGAATCCAGCAACATATTTCTTTAAAAGAATTTCACCTTGAGCTGGCTGTGGTGGCGCACACCTGTAATCCCAATACTTGGGAGGCTGAACAGGAGGATCACAGATTCGAAGCCAGCCTCAGCAACTTAGAGAGGCCCTCAGCAACTTAGTGAGACCCTGTTTCAAAATAAAAAATAAAATAGAGCTGAGGATGTAGCTCAGAGGTACAGTGCTCCTAGGTTCAATCCCCAGTAACACACACCAAAATAAAAAGAAAGAAAGAAAATGCATGGGGCTCTGTGGTAGAGTGCTTGGATTTGATCTCCAGCACTGCCAGAAAAAAAAAGGAAAAGAAAATGCATAAAGAATATTAATACATTTCACAGAAAAGATATGTGTAATGAATAAACTTAAGAAACAGTTCTCAGTCTCACTAGTAATCAGGAAATACACAATAAGATCACAGTTGAATGCCATTTTACCCCCACTAAAATACCAAGGGTTAGAAAGGAGATGTGGATCAAGAGGCACTACAAACGTAAATTGGCACACTGCCTTTGGGAAACAATCTGACATCCTCTTGGGTTTTTTTTTAATATTTGCATATCCTGTCATCTAGTGATTCTCTTAGATATCTGCTGTAGACTAGAGAAATTTTGCATATTTCTTTGCAACAGGAAACATCAAAAACAGGTAATAACTCAAACCTCCATCTACAGAAAATAGAGAAATGCATTGTAGTAAATTCACTCAGTGGACATTTTTAATTGTGTAGTGAAGAAATGTGAATGAACCAAAACTACACAGATGAGTCTTAGAAATAGAGTGATGAGTCAAAACCCCAAGTCTTAGAAGACTGCATGTGGCATACCATTTTTGTAAATCTCAGGAAGTGGTAAGTATATGTTATTGGAGCAAATATGTGTGTGTGAGTGATAGAATCATGTTTAAAAGGGGCAGTGGAATAATAAAGACAACGTTTAGAATAGTGTGTGCCTCTGGAAAAAAGAAGGAGATGGGATAGTGTAAGAACACACACATAGATGCACTTCATTCTTTGGTAAGGTGATGGTTTCTGGGATACTCATTATTTTATGCTTTAGAGCATAAAGAAATGTTTTATATAATTATATATTACATGCTTATGTAATTATATAAGTTCACATAATTATATACTTACTATATAATTATACATGTTATACAATTATACATTTATTCTATGTACTTATAATCATAAATACATTCTTTGTGTGTCAGATACTGACAATTAAAGAAAGATAATTATATTGAAAAATAAAAAATAATCCTTTTGGGAAGCCAATCAGAAGGATCAGGTCAGTGTGAAAGAGGAACATATCAAGCTAGCTTCACATTTCTCTGTAGCGGCTTTCCACACCATGAGGCAGTGGGAAGAAGCCAACAAATTATTCGAGGAAAGAATACGCTATGTTTTATATCCACTCAACTTCTCAGTCATGAAGTCTGCAGACAGAAAGTTTTGAACATATAAGTGTGTATTAATTCTCTAGGGCAACCATAACAAGATCCCACAGACTGGGCAACTTAAACAACAGAAATTTATGTTCTCACAAGTCTCAGTGGCTGGAAGTCTGAGGTCAAGGTGCTGGCGGGGTTGGCTTCCTCCAAGGTCTCTCCGATCGGCTTGCACATGGCCTCCCTCTGGCAGCCTCTTCACATGCTCTGCTGTTCACAGGACCCTGGGTGTCTTATTATACATCCTTCAGACAGATCCAGCACATTAGACTAAGCCCTGCCCTAAGATTACCTCATGTTAACTTGTCTCCTCTTTAAAGACCTTCAAATGCAGTTACATTCTGTGGCATTGGTGGTTGTGATTTTAAAATGTGAATCTTGACAGAACACAATTCAGTCTACAATAAGAATCTCAAAGAATACTCTTTCCAAAAAAAAAAGTATTGTTTCCATGAACCCTTCTTGAGAAAATACTAGAAGACTTCAGCCAACCAGGAGATGATTAGAGAAACCATAGAAAAGTAATGTCAGTGATCATTGAACACATTTAACTATAGAACCAATACTAAAGCAAAGGTGAGACATAAGGTGACAGATCTGAAAGCATAAATACTGTGTGCCTTGACAATGTGCAATTATAAAATTACCAGAAATTAGATTGGAGAAAGAAAGATCACAGGAAGCAGGGTGCGTTCTACTTGCCTCTTCTGTAATGGCCGGAATCAGAGACCATCAGTCAAAAAAGCAGATGAAATATAGAATAACCCAAATTTAGACCTCAATTCAAAGTTAGACTTAAGTGCTGAAATTTTATATATGGTTAAAAAATAGCATCTCATTGGAGGAAGAGATGAATTCTTTTAAATATTATTAGGACTACTTAGTAGCCATTTGGAAAAATATTTAGTTGGAGCCATATTTTTTACTTTGCAAATTTTACTTCACAAATTATCCATTTATTTCAAATGGATCACTGGATGTGGTGGCGTACATCTATAATCCCAATACATAGGAGACTGAGACAGGAGGATTGCAGGTTAGAGGCCAACCTCAGCAACTTAACAAGACCCTATTTTAAAATTTAAAAAGGGCTGGGGTGTAGCCTGGAGGTAGAATGCTCCCGGGTTCAATCCCCAGTAATGGGGGGGGATCCAATGGATGAATGTTTAAATGTGAAAAATGAAGTTATAAAAGATCTGGGGAAATAACATGGTAAAATCTCTTGATAACCTTGGATTGGGGAAGCCCTTCCTAACTATAGCTGAAAATCCAGAAGTCACCAGAGACAGATTAGTAAACTCTATAGAAAAAAGCACTGTAAGTCCAAAGGCAAACTTCAGACTAGGGGTGCATGTCTGTAAATCCTGTCCTAGACAAGGGAGTGATCTCCCTAACATACAGAGAGCTCTTTCCAATAGACATGATGAAGGTCTCCGAAAGATTAACAAAATAGAAGGGCAGATAGTTCACAAAGAAATAAAAAAGGCTATCAAATATGAAAGGATGGTCGGCTCCACTCAAATAGGAAAATACAGATTTAAACCACATTTTTCATCTATCATATTGAACAGACTCTGTGATCAGGCTATAAGAAATGGGGACACTCATATGTGTCTGCCAGGAGATTAAACTGTTAACGTTCCTGTGGAGGGCAATGTGGCAGTAGCTATCAAAATGAAAAGTGTATCCCCATGACATAGCTTTCCACATCTGGAAATGTACCCTACAAATGCACAAGTGTAAAGGTATACCAGTACAAGGCTGTTTTTGCCACATTGCTTTTAATAGTGAAAAACTGAGGAAGAGGAGAATATTCATTAGTAAGGATCCAGTTAAATAAATAATGGCACATCCGTACAGGAAACACTGTGCAGCTATTAAAGAATGAGGAAGCTTCCCACACACCGATGGAAAAGATCTCCAAGGTATATTGTTTAGTGAATAAAGCAAAGTGCAGAAGAGTGTCACGTCTTATATAAATAATAGGTCACCTCATATCAAGAGAGTGTCGGAGGTAATTCTATACTCATATTTGCTTGTATAAGACATAAATCCTAGAAGGATACATTGGCACTAAAAATAGTATTTACTTATATGCGGTAGATACAAGGGTGGGAGGGGGGCTTTTCTCTGTATAACTTCGTATACTTTCTGGGTTCTTAAAATTTTTTATTCATGCATTATAATTGTACATGACAGCAAGAGTCATAGTACAATTCATATATGCACATAACATTATTTGCTCTGTTTCCTTCCACAAACCTCCTTTTCCTCCTCACTTCCTAGTTTTGAAACGAGTGAGTTGTCAGTTCAAAAAGTTAAATCAATTTAAATAAAATAGAACAGGACATGAAATATGGTTCTGCTAATTAGTAGGTGAGTGGCCTTGAGCGAGATGCTTCACCTCGCTGCATCATAGTTTTCTCATTTATAAAAAAGGCGTGTACTCCAGGCATGGTGGTGCATGCTTGTAATCCCAGTACTTTGGGAGGCGGAGACCGGAGAATCCTGGTTCTTGGCCAGCCTCGGCTCTCTCTCTCTCCCTCCCTCCCTCCCTCCCTCCCTGTCTCTCTCTCTCTCTCTCTCTCTCTCTCTCTCTCTCTACCTACCTACCTACCTAATGAGGCCTTCCGCAACTGTGTGAGACCCGGTTTCAAAATAAAGTATAAAAAAATAGGGCTGGGGGTGTAGCGTGGAGGTAGAACGCCCCTGCGTTCAATCCCCGGTACCGCAAAAAAAAGGCGTGTAGCTAACAGCAGCATGGAGCTGTTGTAAGGATTAAGAGGGCAAACAAAGCGCTCAGCGGAGTGCGGGCCCCTTGCTGTTCTCAATCCTAGTAATAAATTCAGATGTTGTAGAAGAGACACCAGCCTCAGCTGACCATTCCTTTGCAGAACCAGACGTCCTGGGTCCTTTCCAGCATGGCAGCCCTCTACTGGAGAGTGAAAGGCCAAGGAAAGAAAGCAATAGACTGCCTGCGCCAGGCCCTCCACTACGCGCCGCACCAGATGAAGGTGAGTGGGACTCAGGGGCGCGAACGTCCACTCTGGTCCTTTCCACCGCCCTGTGGTTTATTCCGAGGTTTCAGCTAGCCTTTCTCATGCTCCGCCACTAAGGATGTGGTGCCGGGATAGGTTGGGGCGACAGGGCCCATTACCTGGCTCATGCTGCAGCAAGCCTATGAGCTGACCCCACTGGTGTGCCCTGCCTTGGCCAGGTGGAATGTGGAAGAGGGTCAGCAGGACCACTGCGGGACGTTACGACATTTAGTACCTCTCCTGCCCACTGCACAGCGAATACACCAACCTAGGCGGCCGCCACCCTAGAAGTCTCTCTGGGCTCAGCTTGTCCCCAGGGGCCTGGAGGCCTCTTCACTCACACCTGCCTCCGGGCAGAGACAGAAGCAGAATTCATTCACTGGCCAAATCCCGTTTCTTGTCTAACTCTCCACTACCACCCACCTGGTTTGGTTGGTTGGGCAGTCGGGCAGTTGGGCGGGCAGGCGGTCGGTCGGTCGGTCGGTCGGTCGGTTTTTGTTGTGCTGGGGATCAAACCCAGGGTCTCAAACATACTAGGCAAGTGCTCTGCCACTGAGCTATACACCAGCCCTTAACTTCCCATACACACATACACACACCAGCCAACCCGGTGTAACATCAGTCTTTTCCAGAAGATGTTACTGTCATGGTGGCTGAGAATGTACAGTTTTTTGCAGCACATTTGGATCCATGTGTGCCAAGTTCCATATCACTCCAGATTCCATGCCTGCTAGAGACACAGCTCATGTCTGTTTCGTGCAGGCAGTGTACAGAATGCTCGGGCTCTACTCTTGGGCACTGCCAAGTCCTAGACAGAGCTCTGCTTGGTCCACCCTCTGACCTTAGGCAGGTTACTGAACTTCTGTGACCTCATCCAAGGACATGTATTCTCTGGGTGTCCAGTGAGGGTGGAGAAGGGTTCTTCTTTGTTTCTTCTGTGTCTCCTCTAGAACCCAGCACAGTGTGATATAGCCAACAACTCAGGTAACACGCTTAAAGGTGGGAAAACTGTGATGATAATAGCGTGGCCACTCATTCAATCTGTCACTCTCTGCCTTTATCTGCCTGGAGGGTCAGCAAATGTTCTGTAAAAGCCAGATAGAAACATTTAGGCTCTGCAGGCTGGGGAGCTTCTGTTGCAACTAGTTGATTCTGCCATGGTAGTGTGAAGACAGCCACAGAAATATGTAAAGAAATGGGAATGGTTGTGTTCCAATAAAACTTTACAGAAACAGGCAGCAGAGCAGGTTTGGACTGGGGGCTGAAGTTTGCCAGCCCCTGCTCTAGGGGATGCAGTGGTCCTTGCACAGAATACTTTGACCCTAATACAGCTCGACTTGAAGTATGGTCTGTGGACTTTTTACTACTACAGTGAGACAAGAGTTCGCACCAGAATAAATCAGCTACATCCCTCAGCAGGTGGTTTACTTCAAGTGATATTTTGTTTGTTTTTCAGGCAAGACTGTCAATAAAAGACATAACTGATTTATGTTTTGGTGCAAGGTCCTATTTTGGTCTCCTGTCGCAGGCCACTAGCAGACAGTAGACTAGCACTGTGAACTGTGCTATTCTACCACTTACCGGGAAACACTGACTGCATTCTTTATGATTAAAAAAATAAAAAAGGGCCAGGCATGGTGGCGCACGCTTGTAATCCCAGTACTTGGGAGGCTGAGACCGGAGGATCCGGGTTCGCAGCCAGCCTCAGCTATTTAGTGAGGCCCTCCATAACTTAGTGAGACCCGGTTTCAAAATAAAGGATAAAAAATAGGGCTGGGTGTGTAGCTCAGAGGTAGAATGCCCCTGGGTTCAATCCCCGGTACCACCAAAAATAAAAATAAAAAAGGATGAAAGCTCAGCATTCCCTCTGTCCATCCTCCCTCCTCTCAGGACGTGCCCCTGATCAGCCTGGCCAACATCTTGCACAACGCCAAGCTCTGGAACGATGCCGTCATAGTGGCCACCATGGCAGTGGAGATCGCGCCACACTTCGCTGTGAACCACTTCACGCTGGGCAACGTCTACGTGGCGATGGTGAGATCGGTGTGGACTGCACATACCAACTCCCCTGGGGCACAGTGGCACAGCTTTGATTTCAGAACTACTTTGACAGTGTCATTCTCCTCTACCTTCCCATAAGTTTTGTCTAAAATTGCCAGCTTCCGCAAGGGTCAATTTGATGAATAAGGGGTTTGAGAGTTTGGTTTTTTTTTTTAATAATGAATGAAATTCATCTAAGTATTTGCAATTCTAAAATTCTCCACCAGAGTCAGATACACCTACAGTTTTCTGGAGACGCCGCTTGTACTAGAAAACCTCACCTAACACTCCGAGTAGACACCTGCACACATGTCCTCTTTCTTCCAGGTTGGGCCAGGTCCCTGTCATTGCGCTCACGACACCCTCTGCATACTTCTCTTGCTGTATTTTCACCTTGGTTTATCATTTTTTTGTTTATGAGTCTGCCTCTTCCTCTAGACTGAGCTCTTAGGGACAGGACTCCTCTCCATGTCCCCGCTCCCAGCACTCACAGTGCTTGGCACATAGTAGGTGCTCATCAAGTCTTTAATGAACGATGAAAGTCCACTAGTTTCACAGGTGCCATTTACAGAGAAAATGGAAAAGTCACCACCCAGAGCTCTCATTCTGGTCAGAAACAATGACTAATTTTGGAACTTAAAATCCCCAGGGTCCCCCAAAAGCTGTCATAACCGGATTTGTCACGAGAATCATGCCATCCACATTCATGTAAACGTGGCATCACGCACGGGGCTAGTCCCAAGGTAGTCTCCATACCAGTCCACAGAGCGCGCAGCCCCAGGCTCTCAGCTGTATGTCTCATCCTCGACTTCAGAGGCAGGAAGTAGCATTTGGCCAGGTTAGCATTACTGAGCGCGCAGAATGCTCTCTCTACTTCTTAAAATTGAAGAATCTATTTTCGTCCCCAGGAAATGTGAAATTTGCTACTATGAATGAAGAGTTCTGTCTCTCATTGGGCCATGAGGAGTCACTGAACCAGCTGGTTTGGACTCTTCTCGAGAGCATTAGTCTCAGTAAAAGACTTGCGCCTTCAGTATGGAGGTCATCATTTTCAAACCCTGTTTATATTTTTAAGCATTGGGAAAAATAAAAAGTCTTCAAGATCTACAAGTCTTAATTAGGATAGCTGTCTTTACTTCCATCTTTCTTGCTACAGTAGAAAATCTAGACTCATGCCCAGGAGCGTTCTCCAGGCGTGCGTGTCAAGGTTTCGGTGAGGATTTTATAAATATCAGGCACAGTACCTGGTACGTTTCAGGTACTAGGTAACATTAGTTATCACTGCCATGACTTCTCCCACAGTTGGCTCCACCCCCCCACCCCCACCCCCACCCCCCACCCCCCCTCCGGTGCTTGTTGGGCTTGGCTTTGTGATGTCGGGCACTGGGGACAGGGTGGCCGTTTCCTCCCCGACCTCAGTGCTGTCTGCAGAGACATGGCTGCACCGAGGAGTACCGCGGGACCGTCACCAGCACCGAGGCGCTTTCTGAACACTGGGCCGGGTGGTGCCATCCCTCTCACGTTTGTCCCTTTGCCCCTCGCAGGAGGAGTTTGAAAAGGCACTGGTGTGGTATGAGTCAACACTGAAGCTGCAGCCTGAGTTTGTCCCCGCCAAGAACCGGATCCAGACCATCCAGTGCCACTTAATGCTGAAGAAGGGACGGCGCTCCCCTTAGTCACGCCTTCTCTTTCCCTTTACTCATGCTCTCGAGAAAAGAATCAGAAAAGAGTCCAATCATGGTCGGGATCTACTTTTAATGATGTGTGTGAAAATAACAGAGTAAGACTTATAACAGGACTTTTACGTATTCGGGAATTGGTTTGGTTTTGGTTTTAAGTTCTTTCCCCCAGCCAACCTCAGAAGAGGCGTCTTCAGCAATACAGATTTCTACAGAGGAAAATGCAGCTTAAAGATATTGTGTAAATACTGAGCCAAGACACTTCCGGAGCCGTGCTCTGTCTCCGAAACCTCGAGGCCTTCAGGGCTTTCCTCAGTGGTCCAGCTGGCCTCCCTCCGGAGGAGGCCGACACCGCACTGCACATTCTCCGCTTCCGTTGTAGCCTCTGTGGTCGGTGGAGACGCGAGCCTGGCTGGTGCCAGCCAGAGAGAAGCAACGCCCGCGCTCCCTCCACGCGCTCCCCCGCGGTCCCCAGGCTCATCCATTCCATGCTGCTAGTTACAAACTCTCAGAGGTAGTTTGCAGGGGAGGAAGGGGAAAACAGTTTTAAAAACAAATATTTACAACAACAGAAACTCTTAGGATCACCTGACCTTCGTGATGTTATTTATGTTGGGGAGGGAGGGGGGCTGAGAAGGGGGAATCAGCAGTGTGCAACATCTTTATCATTTGTACTTTAATTACAAATCACAGGAAACCAATACGTTGAAATCCTATATAACAGGTTTATATATATAGAATATGTATATTCGAAGCCCTCTACAGACTGAGTCTATGTTTTACTAATTCTTTGTTCACTGTCTTACCCATCTTGGGAGAAGGCGTGCCTGGCAGCGCCCTCTCTCCGTGGCCGCACGCTGAGCTGCTTAGGAGAGAGCAGGAGCCCGGGCCAAGGTCTCCACCCAATGCCTTTGCCTTTTGTCCCAGGAGAATCAGAAACTCCAGCATTTCAGAATCTTCAAGGGCACATACTGAGAACAAAAATAAAAGTTGTCTATGAGCAAAACAGGTCTGCAGTGTGGTTTTTCTTTAGAACCAGGCCAGTTTGAGCCCTTGAGAGCCGACATGTTGTACTCTTCCTTTCCACAGCAGCAAGGTGAGGTGAACTCACCGGCACGATACACTGGACCAGCAGACACACAGTCGGCAGATGATCGGAGTTTGGTGTAGAACGGACCTTCCCAGAAAAGGAGGCTCTCAGACTTCCCAGAACTTTGGGCACCTGATGGGGGCTGTAGCAACTACTTGTGATGGGGCTGTGGCTGCTTCAGAGAGCACTTTAATGAGTTCAAATCTTGATCCTGCCTTTCTTGGTTTTTAATTTATTTAATTTTTTTTTTGTACTGGGGATTGAACACAGAGCTTTCTACCTCTAAGCTACACCCCCAGCCCTATTGTATTTTTTATTTTGGAAAAGGGTCTCTCAGTCAGGCATGGTGGCGCATGCTTCTAATCCCAGTACTTGGGAGGCTGAAACAGGAGGATCGCAAGTTCAAAGCCAGCCTCGACAGCTTAGCGAGCCCCCCTGCAACTCATTAGTGAGACCCTGTTTCCAAATAAGAAATAAAATCGGGCTGGGGATGTAGCTCAGAGATAGAATATCCCTGGGTTCAATCCTCAGTAAATAAAAAAAAGGGTTTCTCTAGATTAAGAAGTTCTCTAAGTTGCTGAGGCTGACCTTGAACCTGTGATACTCCTGTCTCAGCCTCCTGGGATTACAGGCGTGCGCCACTGTGCCCGACTGAGAGCTACTACTCTTCACAGGGATGAGAATTGAAGGAAATAAAAAATATGAAGCAGTTAGCACAGTGTAAGTCCCAGTAGGACTATTGTTATTGGCACATGTGGAAACTGGGTACTTTAAAGAATTCTAAGGAGTTGTTTTTAAACAAGACCAAGCCTCTGGCATATCCTCTGGTCAAGCCCAACTCATTCTCCTGATTCCCAAAGCTTCTGCTTAGTCCACTCCCCATCTTCCTCCTTCCATCCTGTATGATTTCAACACCCTACTGGGCCCCCCCCCCAGCTGTTCCTGATAACTCCAGCAAACACCGATCTACATTTCTGATCATTTTAACAGCTTCTATTTATTGAGCCAGACAGGAGACTATGTGCAGTCGTAAACATCAAGATGTATTGAGCTCTTTCTATGTTCCAGGATTATTCTAAGAGCTTTACGTAAGATAAAACTCATTCAAGTCTTAAGTCAACCAAGAGTGTAGGTCCTGTGGTTATCCTGATCTTGACTTGCCAAAGACCAGGAGCCACCACTACTACCACTGTTCCCATCCATCACCTCATTCAGTCCCCACAACTACAAAGGAGGCAGATGATACTACCAGCTCTGTTTTACAGATGAGAAAACCAAGGCTCAGAGGTCAAGTCATCACACAGTTAAGATGCAGTAGAGTTTTCAGCATCTAACCAAGCACAGATTTGCCTCACACCAAATTAGCGCTCTTAACTGCTCTACTATACTGCTTTTGTGTATAAAATATTTCTAGCAAATGCTGCTTTCTTCTTTCATGTATAAAGTATTTCTAGTAAGTGCTTTCTACTCCTCCTCCTCCTCCTTCTTCCTCTTCAATTCTCTCTCCCTCCCTCTCCTCTGAGGGGGACTTGCCATGTTGTCCAGGCTGGTCTTGAATAGATGGGCTCAAGGAATCCTCCTGCCTCAGCCTCCTGTGTAGCTGGGACTACAGGTGTGTACCACCCCACCCAGCTTAGTGCTTCATTGTTTTTTGGGGGGGATTGCATTGTTTTGTTTTATTTTTGTTTTTTGTTACTGGAGATTGAACTCAGGGGCATTCTACCTCTGAGCTACACCCCCATTTCTAGTGTGTGTGTGTGTGTGTGTGTGTGTGTGTGTGTGTGTGTGTGTTTTTACTGGGGATTGAACCCAGGGGCATTCTACCTCTGAGCTACACCTCTAGCCCTGTTTTATTTTTATTATGAAGCAGGGTCTCTCTAGGTTGATGAGAGTCTCACTACTTGATGAAGTTGTCCTCAAACCTGAAATCCTCTTGCCTCAGCTTCCCAAGTACTGGGATTACAAGCGTGTGCCACCACGCCTGTCTTTTATTTTGAAACAGTGTCTCACTAGGTTGCTGAGGGTCTCGCTAAATTGCTAAGGCTAACCTCGAACCTGTGGTCCTGTTTTCCACCTCCCAAGTACTGATCACAGACGTGTGCCACCACACCCAGCTAGTGCTTCATTCTTCACTGTTCCGTTTGCTTTCGGGTGTGTTGATTTGGTCTGTACTGTGTGTGTTCATATGTCACATGTCCGTGTCTCAGCACTGAGCGCAGATCTAGTAAATACCAAGTACTCATTAAATACTAAGTAATTTGACAAGCAATGCAGTTGATACGGTTCTCTGCTTCCTGCTGTTGGCATTCGGAGGGCTTTCCACCCACATCTCACAATTTTTTTTAGGACACCAATCTAGAAAGTAAAATATCTTGCATCTTTGCAGTAGAACTTGAAAAACAAATGTGGGCCCAGCCTTCTGCTTCAAGCTCCCTGTTCCCAATGTGGCTACTAGAGGAAAGTGCCCAGCTGCTCACGAACCTCCCAGGGTTCTTCTCCCCTTCCCTGCCCGAGGGTCTCGCACTGGCTGGGGAGATGGTGGAACCGCTTTGGTATGGCCAGCTTTGGGGGGGGGGTCTGCCTCTGTCCTGGGCCTCCAGCGGCCCTCCCCAGCTGTCCCCTCCTAAGCAGTGGTCAAGCAGCAGTAGAGGAGACTGGTCTCTAAATTCAGCCTTGGTGTTATTCTAAGGGTCAGATAGGCATCCATGGATCAAATTCCATGTTTTCCCTTTCTGTGGAAACAGGCCATTTCAGCCCTTCCTACAAATAGATTTAGCTTAGCACTTACTAATGTCCAACATAAGCTGGGACATTAGACATGTCTGCCCTCAAAGAGTTGATCTAGTTGTAAGCAGGCTGAGAAGAATTAGAGGACATAAATTCCATTCCACTCAGCAGAAGCCTGAATATTGTAAGAGCCACAAACTGAATTCTCTGATGGATCGACTGTCCTAGGACGGCATAGCCTTTTCTAGGCACACATACCTTGGTTTGTACACTCCAGAGTTTTCCATGGCTCAGGCCCTGCCTGCCTTTCCATGCTTTTCTTCTTCCATTCATTTATTCATTCAACAAACATGTATTGAATGCCTACAGTGTGCAAGGCACTGTGATGGCCAATGCAGGTGGTTCAATATTGTGGGAGAGCCAGGTGTGGTGGTACACACTTGTAATCCCAGTACTTGGGAGGCTGAGACAAGAGGATCACAGGTTCACGGCCAGCCTCAGCTACTTAGTGAGGCCCTTCGCAACTTAGTGAGACCCTGTTTCAAAATAAAGAATAAAAAATAGGGCTGGGGGTGTAGCTTGGAGGTAGAATGCCCCTGGGTTCAATCCCCAGTTCCAAAAAAAAAAAAAAATGATGGGAGAATAGAAGATGAGTGAGAGAGGGCGTGAGGTGAGGTGGGGCCAGATCATGAAAGGCGTCATAATCAAAGCCAGGGAGCTTGGACTTCATCCTGAGTGAAATGCAGAGCCACTCTGTAGTGTTGCACTTCCAGCTACTGTAAGGTTGCGGGTTCGAGTGCTCGGAGAAATGAGAGACCAGTTCCACCAATCGATAATGCAAAAGCAAAGGAACTTTATTGGCTAGCTCGAGCTAGGGTCCAAGTCCCATCCAGCACAGTGGAGTATTGACCTCGGACCCCGAGCTCTAGATTACTCAGGCTTTTATACATTTTGGTTACATATACAGTTGGCAACAGTTAGGGGTATTTGGAGTTCACTGATTGGCTCATCACACCTGAAGAAGTTAGGGACTTTTCACCATTGTTCTGATAGGCCCCACCGGGTGGTAGTTTCTGTGAGAACGAAGTTGGGGACTATTGGTTTAGGCCCTACCATTGTTCTGATAGGCCCCACGGAGCGGTGGTTTCTGTGAGAACATCTCTTGGAACTATTGGTTTTAGGTCCTACCATTGTTCTGAAAGGCTCCACCAAGCGATGGTTTCTGTGGGAACATCTCTGAGAAACAGAAACTTAGGCCTAGCCTAGTTCCTTCAGAAGCACAGCCTGTCATGGCTGTTCTTTGGCCTCACACTACAACTTAGTGTTTCCCATATGCATCAAACTTCCACATTTCCATGCAGGAGCATGTTGCTCCCACTGTGTGGGAAGCTAATTCCTCTCAATCCCCCCCTTTTTTAAACCTACTTAATTCTGTGTTCTGAGGTGCTGTTCACAGGATGCCATGCTCCTATGGTACCTGTGACAACCCCTATGGTGGCACTCATCACACTGTATTGAAATGAAGTGGTTCTGTATCCTGATCTCCAATCAGCTGCTTAGCTCCGTGGCTAATCAATGTCTATATCTCCTGCTCATAGAACATACAAGCTTGGCACAAAACAGTTGCTTGATTTAAAAAATAAAATAGTTACTGAACTATGGAGTTAAGAGTGAACAGACCCAACAATACCCTGGAGGAGGCATAGTGACATCAGGGAGAAGATAGAGGGACTAGGAATTGGAAGGAGAGGGAAAGGCTGGGGATATAACTCAGTGGTAGAGCACTTGCCTGCCAGGGGCAAGGCCCTGCGTTCCATCCCGGCGCTGCAAAGAAATAAAATAAACAAGAGAAATTGAAAGAGAAAAGAAATAAAAAGAAAGAAGAGGGAAGACTAAATCAGGGAGAATCCCAGCAGATGTGTAGAGGCTGTTCTCAGTCTGCAAAGGCACCACCTGGCCTTCAGCCGGCCTCTGAGCTCCCACCACCCATGGCCCACGTAAAGCGCGTTGAACAGGGACAGGCACGTGCTAAGCTACCAAGAAACGTTAGCTCCTCTAATTACCCCAGCCTTCATCCTGCCAGTAAAGCTTTCCCCAATTCTAGAAATCAACAGCCTTTTCCTATTAGAGTTTCGTTCCACTTCTGGACCCTGATTCAAAAGTTTGACCGCGTAAGGCAGATTCCCAGCCAGGAGGCTGGGAACGTCTCCACATGACCACTGAATAGAAACACCTGGGGAAGTTTTCCTCTCTGTTTCCCACTTCGGTAGATTTCCTCCATCCTGTCTCCCAATTCACTCACTCTCTTCAGCTGTGTCTAGTCTGCTGGTCTAACCCATCCACTGAGATTTCTATTTCAATGATCACATTTTCACTAGTAGGAGTTCTATCTGGTTCTTTGTATCCTATACACCTGATTATGTTTTCTAATCTATCTTTGTTTATGGATCCTAGCCTTTCTATTAACCACATGAACATTTTCAGCATACTTATTTCAAATTAGTCTATGATTTGTTCATTAGGAATGAATTCACCTGTTTGTTGGATATGCAAACTGTCTGGTCTCATAACATTACGATGCCCCCAGTTCTTGATCTTTGGTTGTTTTTTGTTTTGGGATGTGTGCGTATGTGTGTGAGAGAGAGAGAGAGAGACAGACAGACAGACAGACAGACAAACAGACACACTGGGGATTGAACCCAGAGGCATTCTACCTCTGAACGACATCCCCAGCCCTATTTATTTATTCATTCAGTCATTTTATATATATATATAATTCATTTTATATATATATAATATATATTTTATATGTATATATATATATATATATTATATATAGTATATATATATTTGCAGTACCGGGGATTGAACGCAGGGGCGTTCTACCTCCGCGCTACACCCCCGGCCCTATTTTTTATACTTTATTTTGAAACCGGGTCTCACAAAGTTGCGGAGGGCCTCACTAGGTAGAGAGAGAGAGAAAGAGAGAGAGAGAGAGAGAGAGAGAGAGAGAGCACTGAGGCTGGCCGCGAACCCGGATCCTCCGGTCTCCGCCTCCCAAAGTACTGGGATTACAAACGTGCGCCACCACGCCCGGCCTTCATTTATTTTTGAAACAGGGTCTCACTAAGTTGCTGAGGGCCTTGCCAAATTGCTGAGGCTGGCTGCAAACCTGCAATCCTGTCTCAGCCTCCCAAATACTGGGATTATAGGCATGTGCCACCACACCTGGCTGGTTCTTGATGGCTCCTCTTCTCTGTATTCTCTCGTCCCCAGTGATCTCATCCAGCCCCAGGATTTCAAACATTGTCTCCGTGTGTGTGACCTCCAAATTTATATGTCCAGCATCAAGGTCCTCTATTATCTCTCAACTCATTTATCCACTGTATACTCAATTTTTCATGTGTTTTGTACAAAACTGAATTCTTTATCTCCCCCCCCCAAATTCTTGTCTAACTTTAGTCTTCCATCTGAGTTAATAGCAACTCCTCCCACCCAGTTATCAGGTCAAAAAATCCTGGCATAATCCTCATCTCCTGTTAAAACGTGTTAGATTATATCTTTCCTCTATTAAGACTAGTGACTAGCAATGATGTATTAACCCCTAAAAATAAAGAAAAAACACCCCGTCTGGCTCGCGGCTCTGGCTTCACCTCCCACTTCTCTCTCTCCCTCTCGCTGTGTCTCTTCAGCCACACCAGCCTCCTTGCAGTAAGTGTTGGATCACACTTCTGCCCAGGCCATCTGCATTTGCTGTTCCCTTTGCCTGAAATGCTCTTCCCGTGAACACCCACATGGCTCACCTTCTCGCTGCCTCTCCCTCTGCAAGGCTTCCTGGATCATGATATTTTATTTTTTTTATTAGTATGTGGGGAGGGTGGGGACTGAACGCAGGGGCATGCTTCCTCTGAGCTACACCCCAAACCCTATTTTATTCTTTATTTTGAAACAGTTTCACTAGTTGCGGAGGGCCTCACTAAGTTGCTGAGGCTGGCCGCAAACCTGGGATCCTCCTATCTCAGCCTCCCAAGTACTGGGATTACCTATTTTATTTTTTTACTTTGAAACAGGGTCTCACGAAATTACTGAGGTTGGCCTCGAACCTGCAATCCTCCTCTCTCAGCCTCCCAAGTACAGGGATTACAGTGTGTGCCGCCATGCCCGGCTCTTAGTATTTTTTTTATTGGTGCATTATAATCATACATATTAGCCGGGCGTGGTGGCACACGCTTGTAATCCCAGTACTTTGGGAGGCGGAGACCGGAGGATCCGGGTTCGTGGCCAACCTCAGCTCTCTCTCTCTCTCTCTCTCTCTCTCCTCTCTCCTCTCTCTCTCTCTCTCTCTCTCTCTCTCTCTCTCTCTCTTTCTACCTAGTGAGGCCCTCCACAACTTCGTGAGAACCGGTTTCAAAAAAAAAAAAAATAGGGCCAGGGGTGTAGTGCGGAGGTAGACCGCCCCTGCATTCAATCCCCGGTACCGCAAAAAAAAATAATAATAATCATATGTATTGGTGAGTTTCAGGATGGTAGAAGTATACATGCACGCATCGGTCAATTAGCCCTCCCCCAATTCCCACCTCCATTCCCTCTCCCTCCCTCCTTCTTGTACTCAGCAGAGTAGTTGACTTTGATACGTCCTGTGCATTAGGGCGCTTCCCTCTTCTCCCCTCCCATCTTCCTCAGTTATGTCCCCTTCTTTACTCATCTGAGGTTTTCTCCATCACCCGCCCGTGTCCTCCAGGGGGGACATGCTGGAAGTGTTCCGGGGCGGGGCCATGGCTCACCCGCCCGCGTCCTCAGCAGCTCTTAGTATTTTATCTCTCTTTTTTTTTTTGAGATGAAGTCTCTCTGTGTTGCCCAGACTGGCCTCAAATTCATGGGCTCAAGCAATCCTCCCACCTCATCCTTGCACACAGCTAGGACTACAGATGTGCAGCTTTGGATCTTGATATTTTATTTGTGACATTCTCCTCCACAATTTCCTAGCCCCTTTCCTGCTTTTCTTCTCTTCATAGTTGACATCATTATTGGGTCTCCTCTGTATGTTACTTATTGTCTGTCACTCCAAGATCACAGAAGACAAGATTTGTATCTATTTTGTACCCTGATGTATCTGGGGCCGTGGTGCTTGGTAGGTGCCCAGAACTGTTGAAGGACTGAACAGATGGGTGAATGAGGAAGCCGGACTTATCATGTATTTTATATATTTTGTTCTTATGCAGCAGGAGTTAATGCCTATGATAATTCCACAAGTTATATAAAGTTGAGGATACCTTCCCATGAGGAAGTTTTTTAGATTGTCTCTGCTGAATTCCCAACAAGGTGGAACGTGTTTGGTTTTGAGGGTGTTTTTTTTTGGGGGGGGGAGGGTACTAGGGATTGAACCCAGGGGCATTCTGCCTCTGAGCTACATCCCCAACCCTTTTTATTTTTTATTTTGAAGCAGAGTCTCGCTAAATTGCTGAGGCTGTCTTCGAACCTGTGATCCTCCTGTCTCAGCCTCCCAAATACTGGGATTACAGGTGAGCGCCACTGTGCCCAGCTAAACATGTTTTATTTATTTGTTTGTTTTTTGTTTGTATTGTGATTCTGGGGATTGAACCCAGGGTTGTTCTCCCTCTAAGCTAGACTCCCAGTCCTTTTTATTTTAGAGAGTCTCACTAGGTTGCTGAGTCTCAGCTAAATTGCTGAATCTGGTCTTGAACCTGCAAACCTCCTGTCTCAGCCTCCCAAGTACTGGGATTGCAGGCATGTGCCACCAACAACTAAACATGTTATGTTAGATTCTCTGCTTGGGGTTTGCACACTCCATGGAGAGTGTGAATTAGGACTCCACCTCCCCACCAGCAGGAGGCGCTGTGCCCTCAGCTCTTTACCTGGTGGGCAGGGGATTTCTGGTCTGTCTTGTTTGTCCCCATTCCTGGCCTCACATGGAGCCCAGTTCCATCTCTCAGCTGTCCAGGAGGTCTAATTCCATCCCTACACAGGGCCTAAGACCAGAGCTCCTCAAGCCTATAGGAATCCTCAAGCCCTGGGGCTGTGAGGTGACCGGCCCGCTCCATTGCTGGCACCTGGACATTTCTTGATTCTGAGTTAGCTCTTTGTTTGTTTGTTTGTTTGTTTGTTTGTTTGTTTGTTTGTTTGTTTTATCCTGCCTTTGGACGAGTTGGAGGTGGAAGTAGGGGATTCCTGCATGTGTACCATATGCTGTAGTGACTGGAAGTTTAGAGGGGCCAGATCTACACCACACATGACCTTTCCCCTGAAGTCTAGAATCTTCCCCTGTGGAGGTGTGAGCCCTGGTGTGGAAAGCATTGCTATTGATAGACATGAATTACATCCATCACAAGGACCGAAATAGAAGCAGGTGTTCAGACGCACCAGCTTAGGAGCAGACTCCTGACTTGTCTAGAGTTCACCTCTTCCAGAGTTAGGACATGCCCTCCAGTCCCAAAATCTCTGCAGGCACCTAGCACAGAAAGCCTGGCTTCTCTGAAAATGTCTAGCTCCTTTGGGGAGGGACCTGCTATCATCTGAAAATCAGCTCTGAATTAGTCAGGGTTCTCCAGAGAAACAGAACCAGTAGAAGATACACACACACACACACACACACACACACACACACACACACACACAGCCAGGACAGGAGGATCGTAGGTTCAAAGCCAGCCTCAGCAACTTAGCAAGACCCTGTTTCAAAGTAAAAAGGGCTGGGGATGTAGCTCAGAGGTAGAATGCCCCTGGGTTCAATTCCCAGTATCCCCTACCTCCCAAAATATATAAAAATTTTATTATAAGGAATTGGCTCATGCAATATTATGATTTAGAAGTCCCAAGATCTACTGTCTGTAAGTTAGAGACCAAGAAAGCTGGTCGAGCCAGGGAACTGATAGTAGATTCACAGCCTCTGAAGGCTTGCGAATCAGGAGCGCTGAGGGCAGGGGAGGATGGATGCTCCAGTCACGTAGAGAGAAGTCAACCTGCCCCCACCTTCTGTTGAGTCCAGGCCCTCCCCAGACTGGAGGATGCCCGCCACCTGGAGGAGGGCCCCTGCTCTACTCAGATCACCCATTCAATTAGCATTCTGCTCACCTCCAGAAGCACCTTCACAGACCCACCCAGAGATCATGTGAATCCAGATATCTGGGCACCCAGTGTCCCAGTCAAGCTGATGCATAAAATTATCCATCACAGGCTCGAAGCCTTTGAAATCACAGCCCCGCTGGACCTTTAGCACAGGCTGACATCATACGACGGCTGGCGGGGACCTGGGCTTCTCCACTACGCCCTCTCCAAGAGTTGTCTGGAGACTTCTCACTAGCCATTCTCTCTACAGCCAGGAGCCACAGAGACGGCTTCCGCTGAGCGGGGCTGGTGGGGACTCGGGGGCTCTGCTGCTGCGTCTGGCTCAGCACAGGGAATCCTTACCGCTTCTGCCCATTGCTCTTCAAAACCTGCAGGGGGCAGCAAGACACAGGCTGAGGATCTGAGCTCCACCTGCAACCAAGGGAACAGCGTCCCAGGCGGTCTGTAGGCACCATGAGGCTCACAGCTGCTGGCAGCAGAGGATGGAGAGGTGAGAGGAGAGGTGGTCAGAGCCCCTGAACCTGCCTGTCCAGTGCAGTAGCTGCCAACTGCATCTGCCCAGTGACAGTTACACTTAAATTCACTACAATGAGCCAGGCACGGTGGTGCACACCTGTAATCCCAGTACTTGGAAGGCTGAGGCAGGATTGCGGGTTCAAGGTTAGCCTCAACAACTTAGTGAGACTCTCAGCAACCTAGTGAGACCCTGATTCAAAAGAAAAAAATAAAATGGGCTGGGGTGTAGCTCAGAGGTAGAATGCCCTTGGGTTCAATCTCCAGTACCACCAAGAAAAAAAAAAAGATCACTACAATGGAATACAGCTCAAAATTCGGTTCTCAGCCACCCTGCATGTTTTCCCGTGTTTAGCTGCCACAGTGGTACTGTCTGGGACAGTGCATATGACACATTTCCATCGTCACAAAGTCCCATGGGATAGCACAGGCCTAACACTGGACTCCAATCCAGCCCCAAATGCATCACCACCCAGACACCAGGGTCTGAAATGAGCTTGTCCCTAGAGGACACCCTCTCGAGGCCCCAAGGCACGGCCCCTCGAGGCGACCTCTCCTCGGCTCCAGGCTGGAGAGAAGTGAGGGTTCGGATGAAAGTGGTTGTGAAATGGGACAGGCTAGGGGAGCCCTTGGAGCTGCGATGAGGTCAGCAGCAGGTCCCTGGGGCTTCGGTGCCTTTGAAGGTGCTGTCGCCTCTTCCCGGGATGCCCTTCCCTCTGTGCCTACTTATCAACCAGTGAGCACTGTGCCATGGCTGGCGGAGCCTGCCCGCCTCCCTTGCACCCACGATGCATGTCTGGGGCTGCTGACTGCCCAGGAGGGACTCAGGCTGCTGGAGCACCTCTGGCCTTGGCTCAGGCAGGTGGTGCCGGACGGCCAATCCCCAGGAGCAGCAGATGAGGTGTGGGTGGGCTGACACCCCTGGAGCGAGATCACTCTGAGGGGTGTCCTATGCTTTCTCCCAGAGTCCTGCAGGGGATTGGCTTCAGTGGCCCCACGGGGACCTGGCCTGACAGGACATCCTGACATCCTTCCCTGGCGTTCTCCACTTCCCTGTCCCACTCCCCTTTCCCTACCGGTATTTCTTCTCCAATTCTCAAATAAATGACTTGCACAGATTCTTAAAGCCTTCTTCTGGGGTAGCCAAGGCAAGACCAGGGCCTACGGTGTACCAGACACAGTGGTAGACACAGCAGGGGGAAGATTAAAACGACGCAAGTTCAGTTCCTTCTGTGTGAGTTAGCGGTGCAATGGGCAGGGCCGGCAGGGAGAGAGGCCATCAGCAGACGGTGACGGGGCCCGGGACAGTGCAAGGAGCCCCGTGCAGGACAGCGGCACAGCCGGAGACAGGAGAAGGATAGGAACAGCTCTAAGGGTAGGAAGGGCTTAGCTGAACCAAGTACTCACAGATAAAGGAGGGCTGGGAGCCCCAGACAGAGGCAGTCCTACAGACAACAAATGGGAAGCCGTTGACATCCGCAGGCTGGGGACAATAGGATTGGATTGACATTTCACAAAGATCACTCTAGGGTCACAATGAAAGCCGGGTGCCCAGCAGCCTCCTGGAATGCCGATGAGGAGAGAAAACAGATGTGAGGTAAAGCCCGGGCACTGGGGACGGGCAGAAGATGAAGGATGGGAGGAGGGTTGGCGAGGAAGAGTTGCCAGGGTCAGGTGGTCTCTTGGCCACAGGCCCAAGAAAGGCCAGGCTTCAAGCTGCTCCCCAGGCCTCTGGCTCAGGAAACAGGGGGCATGGCGCTGCCGTCGCCAGCAACACAAGCGCAGGATGGGGAGTGGGCTGAAGGACAGGTGATGGCTTTAATTTTGAGCCAGATCTTGAGGTGCCTTCAGGTCACTGGTTCTCGTGTTGCGGTCCCCAGACCAACGGCACTGCTGCGGAATGTGTAGAGATGCACATTCTCAGGCCCTGCTGCATCAGGACCTCCGAGTGAGCCCTGCAATCTGGAATTTAATAAGCCCTCTAGTCCTCAGGGTAGCGGTGTCTTGGTCAATGTGCAACAACGGCCTCTCCAGGGAGAGGGGGAGCCCTGATTTGCAGTGTCAGCCAATTCCAGTGGTGTAAGGAATCCCGCCATGGAGGATTTCAAGCCGCCAATCACGAAACATCCCCACAGAGAGTCAGGAAGAGATACAGACACTCGTCTCTTGCAGGCAGTGGGAACTGCCTCCAGGTGATTCTGATGCACACCTGTGGCCCCACAACCACCACTGCTGGCCGGTCTGGGGAGCTCGTCTGGTCGGCAAGTAGATAAATGGGGCTAACGCTCGTGAGAGAGAACTGGAAGGCAGAAAGGTGCCGTGTGAACATGGGAAGTGCAAAACTGAGTAAGACTCGGTCCCTGTCCCCAAGGAGCACACAGTCACATGGGACAGAGAAAAGCCAACAATCATGGCAGACAGTGCAATCCCCAGCACTGAAAAAAAAAAAGTACATATTGAGCTATTTCCCAGCTTTCTGCTTGCATTTCGCCTGCCTGGTCTGTCTCCGTGCTAGAAGCAGCACTAACGACTAGCAAGAATGATCTTAACTGTTTCCAGGGTGGTGGAAAAAGTCATACCTTTCAACTTAGAGGTGCAAAAGGAAAACCAGCCTCATTTCCGGTGACTGCACTCGGCTGCGGAGCTGTGTTCAGCTGTAGCTGCGCTCAGCTTGGCTTCCGAGCCCTCCCAGCCTCTTGGTGCAGGACACTTGGCCCAACTGCATGGGTGTCTCTTCAGGTAAATCTGAATATTATCAACACTGTCCAGGACAGACAGTGGTTGTTTTAAGGAAAATATTCTGTTCTTTGTTTTTTCTCCCCTTCCCCTTCTCCTTTCTTTCCTTTCAGCTGGTGCCTGGGCACAGGGTGAAGCTTGCGCATCAGCGAGGTGGGGAGAGGGACTGGAAAGGGGAAAGAGCTGGAGAGGAGTGTCCCATGCCACCCGGGGTCTTTGCCTCATCTGCAGTAATGTGGGTCTGGGCTTCCCCAGGAAGGACACTGCTGCGGCTGACAACTGTGCCCTTCGCCATCACCTTGTCCTGGCCTCTTCTTCCCTGAGCTTTCTATTTCCTCTTCCGTTCTGGAAAGAGCCCCCCTTAGAGCGTGTCCCATTTCCTTTTCAGTGAACTTTGGGGCAGTATCTCCTCTCTTTTCCTATGGCAGTAAGCCTTGTGGCCAGCCAAAACTGCAGAAGTTTGGTGATGGAGAAGAGGCAAATTATTGAGAGGGAAAATGTGTTCGTCAGCTCTGCATTACTAGAAGGAAATACTTGAGGCTGTCGCCTTATAAATAGACAAAGGTTTATTTAGCCCACAGTTTGGAATGTTCAAAGTCCAAGGTTGGGCAGGGGTGAGGGCACTGGTTTGGTCTCTGGTGAGGGCAGCAGGTGGCGGTACATCATGGCAGGAGCAAATGGTTACGTCTCCAACCACAGCAGAGAGAAGAGCAGACAGGGCCAGGTTCATTCCTTCTACAGCAATTAAGAGGACTCAAGGAGTCTCACGAGAACTACCAAGAGGTCACAGGGAGCTACCTCATGTGCCCAGTGGCCTAATGACCTCCCACAAGGCCCCCAGAATCTCCAACGGTCCGCCACCTCCCAGCAGCGCCACCCTGTGGACCAAGCCTTTGCACGTGGACCTTTGAGAGACACGGGCGTCTGAACCACAGCAGACGACATATCGGACGTATTTTAAAACCACTCTCCTGATGACGTTTATCTGTTTATTGGTTGTCTCCATTGATAAAATGGAAACTTCTTAAGGGCCAGGGCCCTGTCTTGTTCACAACTGTGTCTTCCTCACCTAGTAGAGTGCCTGGTTCATGGTAAATGATCCATAAATGTTGTTGAATAAGCAAATGAAGGTACAGAGTGATTAAACTTGTACTTGAGTGTGACTAATTGACAAAAGAAGACTGAGCTTGGAGATACGGAGGCAAGGCCTGGGCTCAGGTTGTAGGCTAAGTGGGCAGAGACAGTGAACAGAAAAGAGAGTTTCATTAAGAATAATTGAGGCAGACAGAATAGAAAAAAAAACAAGTTGGAAAATTAAAAACTTTAGTGAATCAAAAGATGCTATGTCCAGGCATGGTGGTGCACGCCTGTAATCCCAGTACTTGGGAGGCTGAGACAGGAGGATTGAAGGTTGAAGGCCAGCCTCAACAACTTAGCAAGACCCTGTTTCAAAAAGGAAAAAAAAAGGCTAGAGGTGTAGCTCAGAGACAGAATTTCCCTGGGTTCAATCCCCAGTTTAAAAAAAAATGCTATCAACAGAGTAAAAAGGCAACTCCATAGAATGGGAGGAAATATCTTTAAACCACTCATCTGATAAGGGATTAACATCGAGAATATTAAAACTTAACAACAAAAACACCCAACCTAATTAAAAAATGGGCAAGGATTCGAATAGACACTTCTCTAAAGAAGATGTTTAAATGGCAAATAAGCACATAAAAACGTTCACTATCAACTAACCATTAGAGAATTGTTCATCAAAACCACAGTGGGATACCACTTCACACGCATTGAGATGGCTATTAAAAAACAACAACACCAGTAACAACAAAACCAGAAAACCAGTGCTGGCGAGGATGTTGAGAAATTGGAATCCTTGTTGCATGGCTGGTGGTGATAGAAAATGGTGGAAATCAGTATGGCAGGTCCTCAAAACACTAAACAGAATTGCCATTTTATGTAGCAATTCCACTCCTAGAATAAAGTTTCCAGAAGGATTGAAAGCAGGGGTGCAGATAGAAATCTGTACACAAGCCAAAAGATGAAAACAATGCAAATGTTCATCAAGAGATGAATGGAGCCAGACATGGTGGCGCACACTTATAATCCCAGTACTTTGGGAGGCAGAGACCAGAGGATCCGGGTTCGAGGCCAGCCTCAGCTCTCTCTCTCTCTCTCTCTCTATGTCTCTCTCTCTCTCTACTTAGTGAGGCCCTCCGCAACTTTGTGAGACCCGGTTTCAAAATAAAGTATAAAAAAATAGGGCTGGGGGTGTAGCGCGGAGGTAGAATGCTCCTGGGTTCAATCCCCAGTACTGCAAAAAAAAAAAAAAAAAAGAAAAAGAGATGAATGGATAAACAAAATGGGACATATATATGTAGTGTATGTATATATGCACATGTAGTGTATGTATATATGGAGCGTATGCATCACATGTACAGGCATGGACTGTATATATCATATATCCTCTCATCCGAAAGGGATGAAATTGTGACACATGCTACAACATGGATGACTCTTGAAGACATTATGCTAAGTGAAATAAGCTGGACACAAAAGAACAGATACTGTAGAACTCCACTGAGATGCCGTACCTAGGATAGTCAAAATCGTAGACACAGAAAGTAGAGCAGAGGTTACCCAGGGCTGGGCGAAGAGGATGACAGGGAGTTATTGTTTTATTAAACAGTGCAGAGCTACAGTATGGGATGATGAAAATGTTCTGAATGTGGATCATGGTGATGGTTGCACAATGTAAATGCACATAATGGCAGTGAACTGTATGCTTATAAAGGTTATGACTGTAAATTTTATGTTGCATATATTTTACCACAAGAGAGGGCATGCACGAGAGAGACAGAGAGCGAGAGAGAGAAAGACAGAAACAGAGACAGAGACAGAGACAGAGAGACAGAGAGGAGGATTTTCAATCCATTGACTGTGGAGTGAAGAAGAAGGAAATGTCTAGAATGAGCTTTGGCTTGATTAACTGGGAAAGGAATGGAGCCATTCACAAGAAGATAATTTCCAAAGAAAATTCAGGCCTGGGGTTAAAGGTGAAGAGTTCTGTTTTGGAAGGGCTGAGTTTGCGGGGCCTTGGGGCCCAGGTGCCGTGGTGTGTGGCAGGCAGCAGACTCGGCTCTGAGGAGACCTGGATGTCAAAGTCATCCACGACTAGGGGGTGCTTGAAACCATGGGACGAAGGAGACGGTGAAAGTGAGAAGAAATGTCCACGCAGGAACCTTAGAAACAGCCATGTCTTCTCCCCTCGCCCTTCCCCTGTGTCTGCCTGGAAAACGTCTCCCTGTCCATCAAGACTCCTCCTCTAGGAAGCCCTCTTTGTCCTCACCAAGCTGAGCGGAACATTCTCTGAGCTCCCATGATGCTTTGTTTTCACTTTCACTCTAGCACCTGTCACAGGCATCTTAACAATGTGTCACATGTCTGTCTACCCCTTTATCCCCACTCCCAGTATCCCCGGGCGCTATCAGAGCAGGGTTCCAGTCACCTTGAACCTCTAGTGCCTGGCACAGTGTTGAGCTCACCTAACACCGGGTGAATGAATGGCTGATGCAGCACTTTCTCCCAGGCTGGTGACGTAATCTGCATTTCTTGGAAGTAATAGTTCTTAGCCCCTTATCTGATCTCTTTTGTGACACTTTAATCACATTCTACCTTCTCCATATTTAAACGCTCATATCTTCTCTATTGGACTCCAAACTTCTTTTTTTTTTGTGTGTGTGTGGTACCGGGGATTGAACCCAAGGGCATTCTACCTCCACGCTACACCCCCGGCCCTATTTTTTATACTTTATTTTGAAATTGGGTCTCATGAAGTTGCGGAGGGCCTACACTAAGTAGAGAGAGAGAGAGAGACAGAGAGAGAGAGAGAGAGAGAGAGCTGAGGCTGGCCACGAACCTGGATCCTCTGGTCTCCGCCTCCCAAAGTACTGGGATTACAAGCATGCGCCACCACGCCC
>PVJS01017005.1:10311-36841 GCA_004027185.1 Glis glis | reverse complement strand
GGTGGCGCACGCTTGTAATCCCAGTACTTGGGAGGCGGAGACCGGAGAATCCGGGTTTGCGGCCAACCTCAGCTACTTAATGAGGCCCTCCGCAACTTCACGAGACCCGGTTTCAAAATAAAGTATAAAAAATAGGGCCGGGGGTGTAGCTTGGAGGTAGAACGCCTCTGGGTTCAATCCCTGGTACCGCAAAAAAAAAAATATATATATATATATAAACTTCAGAGCCATACTGCCTGGGTTTACATCCTTCCTCTGTAACTCGGTGGCTACATAACTGGACGGTGACTGGAATGCTCCGTGCCTCAGCTTCTTCTGCCCTCGGACGGGGAGAGCAGCAGTACCTCGCTCACAGGGCCGGCACACAGGTAACGCGTAGATACACACAAAGCCCCGGACGCAGCTCCTGGCGCACAGGTGCAGGGTCCAGGTGTTGACTGCTGCTGACTGCGACCATTCATTCAAGAGCTACTTGTCGAGTGTCTCCCAGGTGTCAGGCACCGACCAAGGTACCGGTTACAGAGCATCGAGCCAAATCCACACCTGGCCCGGGTCCACTTCAGAGGATGGAGGCAGAGAATAAAAAATACATGCATAATGAAGACTTGGAGAAGAGTCAGACTTTAGAAAAGTGAGACGAGGAAGATGCATTCCTAGTTGAGCAGGAGACGGAGGCTTCCCCAACGGAGAGGACTCCGGCTAAGATGAGGGCGTAGTTGTGTGAGGCAGGCATAGAAATCCAGTCCTCATATGGGGTCCTGCCAGGCCATTGGGAGATTTCCTCAGGAGTCATCTTGTCTCCTGTTGTCAGGGATTCGCCCCGAGGACACAGCCTGGCGCTTATTTCTGGCCTTAATGCCCTTGGTCTTGAGCGCACGACTCCAGGAAGCTCTTTATCCCGGCACCAGGTTCCAGGAGAGGACTCCTGTACTTTCTAGAAAATATTTTTGATTGACATGTACTATTCGTACCTGTTTATAAGACCAACCTCTTTAGACTCCATAAATGAGCAGGATGCTTTGGAAACTGATGTGAACAGAGGTCTTCTTTGTACGAGGCACTGCACACATAAGCCCCACGCATAAATTGCTGATGGGGACACAGGACAGAATCCGTGCCTGGTTCCTATTCTCATGGCCCACACAGTACTGGGTGCTTGGTAGGAGCTCAGTAAGTAGTAGAGATATTTGCCGAGTGTTTTCTGTGTGCCGAAGACGTGCTACAGGTGCTACGCAGTTGCTGTGAGCCCATATACTTAGTTTTTCTAATTGAAGTTCCATTTTTACCCCTGTTGAAAGACGAGGAAGTGGAGCACAGGCTACGCTCGTGGTGCCTAAGGACGCTTCATCGGCAGACTCAGAGAAGGCTTCTTGGAGGAGGTGACTTTAAAGGCATGTCTTGAGAGGAAAGTACTAGCTCTCTAGGTAGGAGAGGGAGAGGTGGCAGAAAGGGGCATTGCAAAGAGAAGCAACTCAATGGGAGAGCTGGGTGAGTCTGCAGACCAGCCCACAGACAGGGGTGGGGAAAGCTGAGAGTGGAGAGCATCGGTAGCCACGCAAGGAATTTCTGACAGGAAACTGTCCCACGATCCTACTAGTTTTGCACAAGGATGACCACTTAAACCGAGAAATGAGCAGTTTAGTGCTCCAGGCAATACACATCTCCCAGGAGCCAGACATGTCTCCTTGCCGGCATAAGTGTTTGTGGGGCTGGGGTTGGAAGCACTCACATGAAGAGTGTTGTGTCTTGCACATCTGCCAGAGTTTTGCACACCCAGGACCAGCTCCTGTTTGCATCCTCTCTCCAGCTCCTGCAAATGCCAAATGGTGGGAGTTTCTTCTTGGCTGAAGTTGTTGTTTTTTTAGGCATGAGTCTTGAATGTTTCCTTTGAAAATATTTTTTTTTCCTTGCAAAAAGCAACGTGTTCCTCCCATGCTAGCAGGCCTTCTTTTCTGTACTCTTAGAGGATGCTGATTTGATCATGCTGTGACAAGTCCGCCAGGGTGCCCATGCTGGCCTTTAATTTTTAAAAAGAGAACGACAGGAAAAGGAAATGGGCCAGGTAGGTTTTGAAGTCTGTTCTGCTTTATTATTATTAAAGGAGGCCCGTGTGGGATAACTTCTAGTGCTGGTTCCTCATCGTGGTACCACTGACATCATCCCCACTGTCACCTCTTTAGGAACCATCGGATCTTAGCAGGTGTATTAGCTATCCATGGCTGTGTAACAAGTACCACACCCTTAGCAGTTAACACTCATTTATCATTTCATTGTTTATGAGGGCCAAGGGTTTGGGCACCCCTTAGCTGGGTTCTCTGCTCCGGGTCTTACAAAGCTGCAATCAACTTGTCAGCCACAAGGGGCCGGGCATGGTGGCGCACACTTGTAATCCCAGTACTTTGGGAGGTGGAGACCGGAGGATCTGGGTTCGCAGCCAGCCTCAGCTTGCGCATGCGTGCGCGTGCGCACGCTCTCTCTCTCTTTCTCTCTCTCCCTGTCTCCCTCCCTCTCTCTCTTTCTCTCCATGTCTCTCTCTCTCTACTTAGTGAGGCCCTCCGCAACTTCATGAGACCCGGTTTCAAAATAAAGTATAAAAAAATAGGGCCGGGGGCGTAGTGTGGAGGTAGAACGCCCCTGGGTTCAATCTCTGGGTTGGGTCCTCTTCTAAGCTCACCTGGTTCTTGGTGGAAGTCACTTCCCTGCTGCTGCAGAACTCTTAGAGGCTTCTTCTTCCAAACCAGCAATGGAGAGACAAGAGGGACTCTGTTGCGCCCGGTCCCTGAACACAGGGAAAGCCCAAGCCTTCTATCAAAGGGCTCACCTGAAGAGGCCAGGCCCAACTGGAATCACCTCCTTTTTGATGAGCTCAAGGCCAACTGACATCTGCAGAATCCCTCTGATTTTGCCACACGACATAGCAGAACCACAGGAGTGATATCCCACCATGCTCAGGTTGTACCTATGTACCCAAGGTGTCTGTCAGTGGTGGTCATCTTAGAATTCTGCTTACCATAGCTGGTCACCCAAATCAAAGAGAAACTCTGTCCTGATCTTCCTGATCTTTGGACCAAGGTTATGGCTTTGGAAAAGCCATTTCCCAAACCTTCTCATAATTCTATGCCAAGAGGAGGTGGAGCGTGGCCATATAACATTTTGGAAGCCTTAAGTCCAGGTGAGGTGCGGCCACTGGGGACAGAGAGGAATCCTGTTTGTGGAGTCAGGTAAAAGCCACTGTTGGTAGGTGATCTTTGGTTGCAGTGGGCTCCTTTGCTGGATACAACAGACAAGCGGCTTCATAACTTCATGGAAGAGAAGGGTCTGGAAGGGGACCTGCTGTGGAAATGGAACCAAGCTCAGGCCTCACACCTCCAGGAGCTGCTTCTGCAAAGTGCTGTGGGGCT
Organism: Glis glis; assembly: GCA_004027185.1. Lineage (NCBI taxonomy): Eukaryota > Metazoa > Chordata > Mammalia > Rodentia > Gliridae > Glis > Glis glis. The sequence continues at coordinate 33,440 of PVJS01017005.1, read as the reverse complement.
CATTGTTCTCCTTGAGTCCATAGATCTCAGCTTGCCCATCTGAAAAGCAAGGGTGTCTGAGGTTGCTACTCCTTTTAATCAATCGCACAAAGTGCCCCAAATCCATCAAGCGTCAGGATTGGAGCAGTCACCACCATGAAACAAGAAGGTATTGCAGAGATCCAGGGAAGCCCATCCCAGGCATGTTTCCCTTCAAAAACAACGGATCCAGCCAGAAGCTTGGTCTTCACGAAGACAGAGAAACCCTCGCGGCAGAGAAGTTTTACTTGTGTTTACAACCGTCCCTAGTTTGTCTTTGAAGACGGCAGAAGGTTGGGTGGAGGGGCCCCCAAGTTCACAAAGCCTTCTTTTTTCATCGCTTCGACGGTACTTTTCATCAGAACAAATTTAGAGCATTAATCTTCAGCGCTTGTTCCTGCCATTTCCAGCCATTCGACACTTTTTCATAAACAAAGTGACAGTTTGATTGAGTGTGGTTTTTAATTAAGCTGCCTTCACTTGGAGCAACTTTCCGGGAGCATATGTACGGAGCAGAACTTCAGAAGTGCGAGTGGAGGCTGACTCTGGGTACCGAGCTGCCAGGCAGAGCTGGGAAGAACAAAGGAAGCCAGGCAAGTGGAATTAACCAGGCGCTTCAGCTCCCACTCCGTCCCAGCTTGCTGTCCCTTGTAATGAGAGTGGGAAGCTCACAGGAGAGCACACTGCCTCATCCTGCGCTCAGGGCGAAGTCTGTGAAATCTTAGCACATCGCCCCATGGTAGATGGGAACATTATCAGCATTTCAGCTGTTTGTGGCATGCCTGGGATTGGAGGGCGGAGACGTGTCAGGGGACCACTTTGCAAGCTCTTGAAAGGGCTGTTGGATGTAGTGGGGGACCGTGTCTGATGACAGCGCTTGGCCTCCTTGAGCTGGCGTTTGCCTGGTGAGAGGGTCCTGGGTGTTCTCACCCGGAGCTGCAGTGCGAAGATGCAGGTGAGGGCGATGCTGCTCTCCGTAGCATGGAGTCGGAGCTCCGTCCCTCCCTGTGCTGTGTGGTATGTGGATCTTCCCTGATATCTAGCTGCTGCTGCTGTGGAGAAATCCATCACGCATGACTCATCTCCCTGTGGCAGCGCCGTGCTCAGCTTCCAAGAATAGCCTAGCCTGAGGGATCCAAGCTCGGAATCCCTTCCAACTTTCAAGGCTCTGAAGTTTGGCACCCACGGAGGTCTGTGCTTAGGTAATGGGGTGCAGATGGCTGGGCGTTTGCAGAGACAGTGGCTAATAACCATCTCCCTTCCACCTCTTCTTCCTGCACAATCCCAGGACCTGGCCGTGTCACATTGCTTACAAAGGAGACCTCATCAGGAGGAGGTGCCTTTTGGTGGCTGAAAGATAAGGTAATCAGGAAGCCCACTCATTCGCTTCTTTGCTCATTCAACAAATAGCTGATGGCTCCTTGTAAGCAAGAACCACAGCAGGAGGCTGGACAGGGGACCTTCCAGAGGCGAATCAGGTCTCGGTTTCCTGCTGAGTCTCTGCAGCCAGGTAGGGGGAGAGAGGTGATTAAAAGACATTTATTAAGCACTTACTGTATGCTGTGTATTAAGCACGTTCCACGAATCAATTCAGTTAATCGGTTAATTGTCACAAATGCTGTCAGCTCAGTTCCCTTATCATCATTTACCAGCTAGGAATGTGTGGCACAGAGGGCGACGTGCTCAGGCTCCTGCAAGTCAGCGGGTGGCCGCCTGGCCCCGCACCAGGGCTCTCTGACCTGTGCACTTTATTTACTTTTTATTTTTATTTTTTTGGTACCAGAGATTGAACCCAGGGTCATTCTACCTCTGAGCTATATCCCCAGCCCTATTTTTTATTCTTTATTTGGAAACAGGGTCTCACTAATTTGCAGAGGGCCTCACTAAGTAGCTGAGGCTGGCCGCGAACCTGCGATCCTCCGGTCTCAGCCTCCCAAGTACTGGGATTATAAGCGCGTGCCACCACGCCCTGCGCAATGTAAAACCATGATGCTTGCCGTCAGCGACCTTCTTTCTGCCAGTTCTCTCCTACCATCTTAGTCTGTTCACGCTGCTGTAACCAATCGCCACACTCTGGGTGGTGGCTGAATGACAGATGTGTATCTCTCGCCCTTCAGGAGCTGGGGAGCCCCAGGTTGCAAACTCGGGGTCTCACGAGGACCTGCTTCCCGGTTCGTAGATGGCTGTCATTATGCTGTGTCCTCGCATGCAGAAGGGGAGGGAGTCCTCTCTGTGGTCTCTTTTATAAGGATGCTAATCCCATATATGAGGCCTCTGACCCCATCGCCTCCCGTGGCTCCGCCTCCCTGACCCCTCCCAGTGAGGGTGAGGGTTTCAACATGGGAGTTTGGGGGACACACACATTGAGACCATAGCATCCCTCCCATGGGCTTTGCATGGCCCTCCACCTGAAACAGCCCTGCATCAGGTCTTCAGGTCTTACGAGGCCTCCCCTACCCACCCAGTAGAGTCTTTCTTATTATTCTCTAGCCCCGGCATTTATTTCCTTCACAGCCCTTATCATACTGTGACACTACCATGCTTGTTTATTTTTATCCACACGCCTCTCCTCCCCACATCCCACTAGCATCTAAGCTCCTGACGTCCTGGGCCTTGAGCATCTTATTTAGCTCCATGTCCAAGCCCTGAGAGGGTGCCGAGCAGCAGCAAGTCCTTAGTGAGTGTTCTCTGGGTGGTCCAGGGAAAGAGCTGGGACTGCGAGTCCTCGCAGGCGTGCCAGTCTCAGGCACTGTCACCGCAGGTTTGCGGATCGATGGAGACGGGAGCATAAGGCCATGCGTTGTGGTTGTTACTGTCATGACCATGGCGGGTGCAGACGAGGGCACCAGGGACCAAGAATACACATCACGACACTGGCGATTGCAGTGCAGAACCGGGACCCGAGAGCCCCTCTGTGCGGATGTGTCAGTGGGAACCACCATGCCTTCTGCCTGCAGCAGCGGGGGTAGCTGCAGCGTTAGCCCCCTGCCGGCCCCCAGCCCCCAGCTGCTCCCCTCCTTTGGCTGGAAGGGGGTGGAGCTCTTGCTCCACAGGGGTGCTGCAGGCAGAAAAAGAAGAAGAAGATGCCCACTTCAAGGGTGCCTGGCAGGGCCCCAGTGACAGAGAGCAGGGGACCGCGGATGAGCCGCGTTCTCCACAGGGAGGCCACTCTGTGGCCTGGCTTCTGCTGCCCCCAGGAGCCCCGGCCCGCCAGATCTGTGAGAATTCCTGGTGCTCACATCTTCCTCATGCGGTGTGGAGAGTAGGGTGTGGGCTCCTTTGGGGCCATCACTCTGCCTGTCGCATGCTTGTCCAAGAGGAGATGCTGGGAGATGTCGATGTCTGAGCCGGGGTCTCTGGGGACAGCTGTGGCTGGAGATGCAGCTCCGGGGAGCCTGCGGCACGTGGCCTCTCGCGTTGTTAGTTCAGTCCCCATAGCTTGCTTCTAGACTCCGAGCGCTGGTGGTGTTGGCAGGGCCTGCGTCTTTTCTTCTTCGTGTTTTCAGGCCACACCCCAAAGAGTGGTCTGGATTGTCTGGGACATGACCAGAGTTCAAGATCATTTTTAGTTTTGATTTTGATCCAGGGCCTGGCTAGGTTGCTGAGAGTCTCGCTAAATTGCCAAGGCTGGCCCCGAACCTGTGATCCTCCTGTCTCAGTCTCCCAAGTACTGGGATTACAGGCATGTGCCATTGCGTCTGACTTGAAGATCAAATTTAAACTGATCTCATGTGTTAGACAAGGGACAGGACCAGGTCCCAGCTCTCGGGACAGCTCCGGCATGTGTCCCCTGCCTGTCTTGCAGCCGTGCAGGGGGAGGCCTGGGAGAGGTTCCCACAGCCCGGCCCGTGAGCTCACGGTTTAGCTCTTCAGTCCCACCTCCATCCCCCCCGGACGTGAACTTGGCACTGCAGCTTGGAGTTTCATGGGCCACCCGCAGCAGATGTGGCCAAGTCAGCACTCTCCTGTGGCTGGCTTTTGGGTTGGGGCCCAGCCCTGCAGCCCACTGGATCCATGGTGAGTTAGTTTGCAAAGCTTAGCAGCGCCTCACAGAGCAGAGGTAAATACGCACAGCCCACAGGAGAGATTTCCTGCCTGTGACTCAGAGGAAACCCTGTGGGCGTGGGAGCCGTGACCTACTTTGCTTCTGATGCCCCTGGTGAAGGGCTGGAGAATGGCCTGGCAGCTCTGCATCCAGCCCCGAGGAACGGCCACGTTCTGCCGTGCCTTCTCGTGGCCTTGTCCCTCCTGCCTCTCGCGGCCTTGTCACTCCTGCCGATGGTCTTGGAATGAACGTCCCTGCACTGAGAAAGGGAGCAGTGTGAATGTTCTCACTCTCCTCGGAGCACAGAGGCTGAGAGCCAGGCCAGGAGCCACCCTGTTCAGAGCCCAGACTCACACGGACCAGCTACGGGACCTTGGGCCAGTCACGCCATCCCTCTAGGTCTTGGTTTCCTAATCTGATTGTATGGGATTGTGAACGTTTCAAACTCAGGATGAGAAGGAGGGAGGAAGCCATCAACCACAATTGAAGAAGTGCTTGCTGCGTGCCAGACACGGAATACTATTATAACTCCCAACATACAGGGAGGGAAACTGAGGCACGGGGAGGCAAAGTGACTGAGGCAAAGTCCTGGCCAGGTCAGGGCTGAGAGTTTAACCTTGGGGGTGTGGTTGCAGGGCCATGTCCTCCCTTGCTTTGTACTGTCCCCAATGACCCTTGAAAGCATTCCCTGGGGCTCTCTGAAGGGTCAACCAGATGTCTGGTCTGCATAAAGCCCTTAGCTCAGAGAGGAGAAATTGATCAACAAATGTACCTAGTATCATTTTGAAAACATTTAAAATTGAGATGTAATTCACATAACATAAAACTTACCATTTTAAACTTTACAATCCAGTAGTTTTTAGTAATTGACTATGTTGTACAACCACTAATTCAGCCGGCGCACGCTTGTAATCCCAGTACTCCGCAACTTAGTGGGACCCTGTTTCAAAATAAAGAATAAAAATAGGGCTGGGGGTGTAGCTTGGAGATAGAATGCCCCTGGGTTCCATCCCCAGTACAGCAAAAACAAAACAAAACAAAACAAAACAAAACAAAAAAACCCCAGTAACCACCAATTCAGAACACTTCTAAAATCTCCCAAAGAAGCCTATACCTGTTGGTAGTGACTCTGCATTCCTTCCTTCCTTCCCTGTCACCTGGAAACTCCAAATTTACTTTTTGTCTCTATGGATTTGCTGCTTCTGAACATTTTATATGAACAGAATCATATAATACGTGGGCTTTTGTATCTGATTTCTTTCCCTTAGCATAATGTCTTCCATTCTATCCAAGTTGTAGCATCTATCAGTACTTCATTCTTTTTCTGGGTGAATAATATTCCATTGCAGGGGCATACCATCTCTTATTTATCCCTTCATGGACTGATAGATTTTTGGGTCGTTCCCACTTTCTGGCTATCATAAATAATGCTGCACTCTACCACTGAGATACATCCCCAGCTCTTAATAGAAACTTGTCAAATACACAGATTCCTGGGCCATTCCATAGAGATTCTGAATCCAGACTTGCGGGCTCGGGCCCGGGATGTGCCTGGGTGATTCTGATGTGAGCAGCCTCGCAGACCACATCTTGAGAGGCCCTGCCCTGTTCTAGAAGCAGATAAACCCAAACGTGTCCTGAGGTCCGCAGCGAGGATAAGCCCAGTGGATCTCAAACTTTGCCACGTATAGAAGCCCCTGGGTAAACTTTAAATTCCTCAGATCCTTTGGCCACACTGAAAAGCAATTGAAAGAGGGTCTCTGGCCTAGGACCAGGGCGTCAGGTATTTGCAAAGCTGCCAGGTGCGTCCGGTGGCGGCTTGGGCTGAGAATCATTGGTGCACAACCCGCCTGGGACCCCCTGGAGCCACGCGATGGCAGGTACTTGTTTTCCTTTGCTGAGCCCTTTCACTACCCAGGCCAGCTGGATTTGGGGGCTTGCTCTTCACTTTTTACTCCAACTGCAAGTTATTGTTCCCTTTCATGCTGCAAATAGTGGGAACCAGATCCCAAGAGACAGAATGAGCTCATTCCCTCCCATTCCCCACCAGTGTCTGTCATCAAGGTCAACCTCGACTGCAGAGGGCATCGCTGGGGACATCTTTTTTTTTTTTTTGCGGTACCGGGGATTGAACCCAGGGGCGTTCTACCTCTGCGCTACGCCCCCGGCCCTATTTTTTATACTTTATTTTGAAACCGGGTCTCACGAAGTTGCGGAGGGCTTCACTAAGGAGAGAAAGAGAGAGAGAGAGAGAGAGAGAGAGAGAGAGAGAGAGAGACAGGGAGAGAGAGAGCGAGAGAGCTGAGGCTGGCCGCAAACCCGGATCCTCCGGTCTCCGCCTCCCAAAGTACTGGGATTACAAGCATGCGCCACCACGCCCGGCCCGCTGGGGACATCTTTGCATGCTCTCGGGATGGCCCCAGATTGTCCTGGACTCACCAAGGGAACTACTTATGTTTCCTAGCTCCCAGATAAAGGTAGTTTCACCTCCTCCTGTCTTCAGCCTGGCACCAGTCTTCCTGGTGAAGGCTCTTCTATGCGGTGGCCAAGGGAGTGGGCTTGCGGTCAGGATGCCTGGTTTGAATTTGAGCTCTACCACGTAGGTGGGCAAACTGGACTTCCATTCCCTTCTGTGTGAAATGGATATAAAAAAAAGCACTGGCCCCATAGTTTTGGCTTAAGAATTAAAGAAGATGATCCATGTAGAATATTTAACCCTGCACGTGGTGTCAGTCCCCCCCCCCCCGGGGGGTTACTTTCCAAGAAGCGATGGTGAAGGCAGGGTAGGTGCTTGGGACCGTGCCAGCGACAGAAGCAACAGCCAGCTACCGCGTCCCAAATGTTCTCCAGTGCACCAGCCCAGTGCATCCCTTCCGTTCACCACCCAGACCTGCCCGAGACTTCATCCTCTGTTCCCCATGCCACACCTTCCCCAGCTCCACCTCAGTTCCACGGTGCAGGCACAGCTCATGGTGACGAGGTACAGCTCCGTCCTGGTGACCTGATGCATTTGGAAGTTTTGCTCAGTATCATGCCATTATGGTGAGGAGGGAACCTTTCATGTGATTTTATTTTTTCCAGTACTGGGGATAGGACCCAGGGCCTCACACATGCTAGGCAGGTGCTCAACCACTGAGCTACGTCCCCAGCAAGGAGGGAACATTTCCTAATCAGGGCAGCCAGAAGAGAGAGAGGCATGCCTGTGTTCTTAGTGGAACCCGTGCCTCATTCATTAAGACACCAGCTCTCCTCCTGGACTGCTTCATTGCAGTCGGAACAGTGCATACTCTACAGTTCCCCCCCTACCTCTCCTGGGTCTGCATCCAAATTACTGACAATGACACGTTCTCCTAGAACCAATACACTTCCTACATCGCATTTCTACTGACATGAATTTCACAATATTTCCAAGCGCATGATTCTATCTTTACAAAACCTCTAACCACAAATCCCAAGTTTTTACTCGACAGCGTTCAACCTTCAGCCACATGCCAGACGTGGTTCTTGTATGCATGTATTACTGACACGATTCCCCAATGTCAGCACGCCGGGTTCTCCCTTCTGAGCAAGCTGCCCATCAGCTGGCCCCAGGAAAGTGTCGGATGAAAGGCAGTCATTACTTTGGTGGGGACATGGAGTCCTAGGCTCCCCAGTGACCAAGACTCTTAAATAGAGGCCGTGTCGGTGCTGAATGCCCTCCCAAACAAAGAGGAGTGGGGAGAGGAGACCAAGTCTGCACAGACAGAAGGGAGTGGACTCTTTGGAGGGCAAAGTGCCCCTGAGGAAAGTGTGCAGAGGACAGAGGACACTCGGAACGTCCCTCTTCTATGATCCAACCAGTTCAGATGATCTGTAAGAGTGGACCCAACCACCAAACAATTCGCAGTCAGTTTGCAAGACCTGGAACAGGTAGCTGGAGGTCCAGGCAGGAGGAGCGGGAAGAGGGTCTGTTTAATATCTACCATCTGGAAAACCTGATGATGAGCGGAGTGATCAGAGCCCACAGGAGGGGGAAATTCCTAAATACCTCGGTGCCACCAGGATCCTGGGCCCTGAGCAGCCCAGGCAGTTTAACAGCAAATAGTCCCAGGCCACGTTGGTGGCATTTTTCACCACATACACAAACAATGACAAATGGGAGCATTATCGACCGCTGGCTGCTGAGCTGTAGGCTGGGCGCTCTCAAGTTCTTGTGTGTGCACACGACTCACCCGGGATCCGGTTAGAATCTGCAGGTCTGAGCTGGAGCCCGAGACTCTGCACTTCTAAGAAGCTCCCCGGAGCTGCTGGTCTGTGGACCCCACTGCAAACAGTGAGGCGAGAGGCACAGCTGGTAAACAGAGGCAGGGGCCTGAATGGAGCCACTTCCAGGTGGAAGCAGCTGGAATACCTAGAAAGCAAGCAGGGTTGGCATGTGGGGGGCCCTGCTCCGGGGGACCTGCCCTAGCTGCAGATGAGGAATCAACCTTTCTGGCTACCTCAGGGGTTGAGAAAAACAACAAGTTGCTACCGGAGTCCTAGATATGAGTGTGTGCTAGAGCCACTGGGGTAGAGAGCTCTGTTATTGCAGAGAACTCTGTTATTAGAGAAATAGACATGGGGGCAGTGTGGGGACAGGCAGAAGGGAACCCACAAATACGGAGCATTTCTTGGTTGTTGACCCTCTTGATCCCCACCCCCAACTGTCCCTTCCCAGGTCTGGCTGTCTTCATTCATTGCATCCACCACCCACCTGACTTTCCAAGCCACGGCCCTGAGCGCTAGCCTTCATTTTTCCCTGCTGAGAAGGGTGGCCATGCACAGCTTGCCTGGTTCCTACATGGTTGCAGAAGGGTGGCTTCGGGCTGAGACATTTCCTTGCCGGGAGTTGAAGAGCCCTCGCAGCCTGTGCTTGGTGCATCTCTTTGCTGGGACATGTCTTTCCCTGTTCGGTCTTGGTGTATGTTGTTGGATTTAAGCATGCGCGAGCGTCCTCCAGCACCCAGCTAACCCCATGGCTGTATCTGTTCTTTGTGGAGAGGCATGGGGTCCTTCTCCTGCAGCAGAAGCGGGGTGCATGCCGCCACACCACCTGCATTGGCCACCATGGGGACCGGCGTCTTGCAAGGGACTGGGTCCTGTGCCTTGCTCTCCTCTTGCTGCAGCCAGCTCTGTACCCTGGAGCTGGCCTGCATGTGCGGTGCTCTCAGCAACCTCTAATCACGTTCTGGTTTCTTCCCTGGTGGGACTTACCTGCCTTTTAACCCGGGCTGCACAACCTGACTGCCCAGTGAGCAAGTGAGACATTCCCCATACCCGGCCTAGTGCGATTTGTAATTATCCTTCATCGTCTGTGTCTGATTCTCCCGCATCTCCTCTGCCACCACTGTCACCTCTGCGCGGAGCTCTCCGGAGCAGCCTCCTCGCTAGTCTCCTGCTTCCCACCTGAGCCCGCCCCACTCCATCCTTCCCAGGCAGGTGGACTCAGTCGCACCAGGCCACTTCTCTCTGGAATGGCCTTCGAGGGCTCCTCATGACATCTTGGCGAGAACCCACAAGCCTTCTCAGGACCTGCGAGGTCCTCACCTGCCGTTCTTATCCTTTCCCCCTTTGCCACCTGCTGCCCCCTACACCTGTCCTCTTTGTCAGTTGCGAATGGATTCCATGTTCTCTTCTTCTTAGAATCTTTGCATCTTCTGTTCTTCTGCCTGAAACCAGCATCCACCTCCAAAATTCTGCTTAAGCAGATACCTTCCCGACCACGCCGGAAGGTGAAGGTTTTTGTCCGTGTGCTTTAACTTCATGGCGCCAAGCATACATTTGGCGTGTACACCATCCACTGCCTGCCTCCCCCGGTTGAATGGAAGCTCGTGAGGGCAGGGGCCTTATTATCCGCCATGGAGTACCAGCGTGCAGTTCCAGGCTCATAGCGGACACTCCATATCTATTGGTTGAAGGGCTGAATGAATTAAGGGACTTTTGGAAAACGTGGGACAAGAGGGAGAGTATACAGGGTTATCTTGCATGGAAGCACTTACTGTATGCATTGCGTAGCCACCAGCTCATCCATTCTATCCCACGATTACTCTCAGATTCATTGTGTGGCCCAGAGAGTTTAATTAACCTGCTCAAGTTCATAGCCCTGGGCAGCAGAGCTGGTCTGTGCCCTATTTTATCTTAGCCTAGACTTCCTCAACCTTGGCATTCTGACATTTGGGACCTAATAACTCACTTGCTGTAGGTGGAGAGGGGAGCTGTCCTATGCATTGTAGGACATTTGGCCTCTTCCCACTCAACGCCAGGAGCTCCCCCACCCCAATTTGTGGCAACCATAATGTCTGTAGACATTGTCAGATGTTCCTCGGGGGCAGACCTGTCCTGGTTGGGAAACGCTGGCTTAGCCTGCGGGTAATCTCATCCTCCTTCCTGCCCCTCTGTTTTGGTTCCTTCCCCCCCAAGTCCTCCTGGACAGCTGCCGTTTCCCCCGTGGGCTCTTCCCTGGCCGTGTCCTGTAGTCCTCCTCTGGGGTGCCACAAATGCATGATGAGGTTCTGAGTGTGGCATTGGACATTTGATGTCCTGGCTTATTTAGCATCAGCCCCGTGTCCCCATGCCTGTGTCATCAGCACAGACACCAACAGGCCGCCTGGGAAATGTGCAGTGCATTTTTTTTTCCCTTTTGCCTAATGCACATCTAATTGTTTAGCTTGAAACACACTGGTGTGTTTACGAGGAGATAACTTATCAAAACAGCCACGTCGTTCCGCTGCTGCAAACGCCGAGGCGCCTGGCCTCGGCTGCCTTCATTCTGAGATGGGGCGTGAGATTTTTCTTGGGTGTTTTATGTGGATTTAAAATAAAAAAAACGTATGTCTTGCCTTTTTTGTGGACAGAAAAAGTGAGACGAGGAACAGAGCTTCAGAAAGGAGCCCCAGACACAAGTGTTTTTTTTTTTTTTAAATATAAGGGGGAGAGAGAGAGAGAGAGAGAGAGAGGAAGAGGAGAGGGGAGAGCGGAGAGGGGAGAGGGGAGAGAGTAGAGGGGAGAGGATAGAGGAAAGGAACAGAAAAGAGGAGGGTTAATGGCAGAGAATGTGAGCTGGTTCTTAGCCAGGACACCTGTCAGAGACAAGACTCCCGCTTTGTGCTTGCTCATTCATTCATTCATTCATTCAACATATGATGGGTTCAGACACGTGCTGGGGCTGGGTATATGTTTGTCCCTGCTCTCTAGGTATTTTGACAAAAAACACAGAGGATTGGAGGAGCCATATGAAACCACCCTGGCCCAGTCCTGAGGGGCAGCCAGGGAGAGCTTCCTGCAAGGGGTGAGCTGAGGGCCCCTGGCAGCCCACACCCTAACTTTTAGCTACAGTGAGCACAGTTGAAGGAAGCCGTGCCCCGTGCAGCTCCACAGAGAGCAGGGGTTGAGCCGATTGCGTTCACGGTGACCTCTGCTTGTCCTTGGGGCTTGCTGCACACCCCGCCTGTGCGCGGACACTTGCTTCACCCCTGCAGCTGCCCTCTGGGGTCAGCACTGCCATCAGATGAAACTGAGGTCCAGAGAGGTGGGGGTGGCCGTACTCACCTTTCAGGGTTGTTATAATTAGAGGTCATGCGTGAAAGTTAGGGTACCCGATATTTGTTCTCTATCATTGCTATGACCTGCAGAGTCCCTCCTGCTAACACAGTTCCTTGCTTCCTGGCCAGGATGGTCTCAGGGTTCAGCCTCCTCTTCTCCTCCAAGGGTGGAAGCTTCTCTCTTTAGTCCTCACGCAGCAGCTTGTGGATCTCCAGGCTGGAGCCTCGGGTGCGAATTGACTTGTTTGGGTGGGCCCCGAGCTATCCAAGAGCTCCTCAGTTTTAGGACGTGCCCCTCATCCGGCCTCGACTGTGGTCAGCATCCCCCAGTTCTGATTTAGGCATCTGCAACTTTTTTGGTTTGCCGAACGGGTCATTTGGTGAGGGCCACTTCCTCTTGCCTTGGAGGAGGATGAGGAGGAAGAGCCTCGCCCCCACCCCGATTGCCGGCCTGTGTATGGAGGTTGGTTCAGACTCCTTGACTTCCTTTTCTTCCCTCTCTAGCCATTTTTACCATTTTATTTTTTTGCAGTGCCAGGGATTGAACCCAGGGGCATTCTACTTCTGGCCTATACCCCCAGCCCTATTTTTTATTCCTTATTTTGAAACAGGGTCTCACTAAGTTGCAGAGGGCCTCACTAAGTAGCTGAGGATGGCTGCAAACCTGTGATCCTCCTGTCTCAGCCTCCCAAGTACTGGGATTACAAGCGTGTCCCACCACACCCGGCAAATTTTACCATTTTAAGTACAGTTCAGTAGCAGGAAATGCATTCACGTTGTTGTGCAACCATCACCACTGTCTATCTCCAGAACTTCTTCATCTTGCAAAACCGAAGCTCTATACCCATTAAACACTAATTTGCCTTTTCCCATCTCCCCAACCCCTGGCAGCCACCATTCTACCCTCTGTCGCTGTGACTTTGACTCAGTGCCTCATACTTAATGAGATGCTCATTAAGTATCTCACATAAGTGGAGTCAGACAGATTTATCTTTTTATGACTGGCTCATTTCAATGAGCACAGTGTCCCCAAGGTTCATCCACATTGTCGCATGCGTCAGAATTTCCTTCCTTTTTAAGACTGAATAAGACTACATTGTATGGATATACAGTTTGCTTATGTGTTCATCCATCAGTGGACATTTGGGTTGCTTCTCCCTTTTGGCTATGGGAACAACGCTGTCCCGAGGGGCTAGACTTACACACCCGTATTAAAGCCAACATTTACCAAGTGCCTCCTGGACTGGGCATGGAGCTGGGCTCTGCACACATACGGTCTCACTGGACCCTCTTGGTGTCATGGGACACTGACCCTCTGTCCTCACATTTAGCAAGTGTTGGGAGGGAGGTAGGCTTAGCAACTTTCATTACTTGTGCCAGGATCTTGGAGTAATAGATCCTGTGTGGAACTGGGTCTCTTTGTAGCTTTTTTTTTATTTGCACAGGGGCATTCCACCTCCACGGTATACCCCCACCTCTTTTAAGTTTTTATTTTGAAACAACGCTGAGTTGCTGAGGGTCTCGCTGAATTGCTGAGGCTGGCCTTGAACCTGCAATCCTTCTGTCTCAGCCTTCCTAATACTAGGATTCCAGGCGTGTGCCACCATGACTGGCTCGCTCATCGTTTTCATGAGCAGAGTCAGTGTCTGCAAGTGAGGCCTTAGTGAAGAGCTTAGTGACATAGCTCCTGGTTTGTCCCCGTTGACCATGATGCCCTCTTGCGTTTGTATACAGCGGATTTTCCAGTGCAGATCTGCCTTCAGCATCCCGCTTTTACCCCGCAAGCACTGGCTAACCTTGAAGTTCGCCGCCGCTCCCTCCCCTCTCCTTTTTATGACAGGGAGATAAATAAGTGGTTGACGGCTCCCGAAGAAGAACATGATGAGACAGACAGGAGCGGACTCCGGAAGGACCCTGGGGCCGCGTCGTGAGCTGCTGTGCAGCCAGCCCTCCCCCGATGTGCAATGTAGCAGAAGTAAGGACCCCCGAGAGGCACGGAGGGGAAGACACACCCCAGACTCTCAGGGCTGGCAGGCTCCTGCTCCAGTGCTGGGAGGTGGGGGTTCCTGCAGTGTGGAAGGGTGCCGCCTGCTTTCTAAGGCTGAAGGACATTTGTGCTTGGCTCCCAAGATGGGGCGGGAGTCTGAGCAGCTGTGGGAGGTGTTAGGAGGACCTGCTAGACCATAGGAAGGGTCTCCTGGCTGTGGGAGTTGTGATGTCTAAACCCACTCCTGAAAGCTCTGTTGTCTCTCAAAGACCTGCCTTGTAAGAGCGGGCAGGTAACTTTGGGCGTACTATTAGTGTGGGGGTGGGGTAAACGATGGCGCCAACCTTCTTCCAGCCTGGCCTTCCACACCTGTTAGTACTTTTGAAGACAGGCTCCACCCATGTTCCACGCCAGGTACTTTTTATCCATCGTGCCATAGCTGAATCCTTTTATATCCTTTCGAAAACCCTACTGCAGATGAGAAGACTGAGGTTCAGTACCTTGCCTTGAGGTCACACAGCAGCAAGTGACAGATCTAAATATATAGTACGAGTCAGCTTTTCATCACTATGACAAAATACCCATCACTATGACAGTGACAGGAACAAATAATCATGTCTGCATGTACGAGCCAGACTCCAGCTTTTGTAACAGTGCTCTTGCAAGAACTACCAAAATGTCCCATGAAAACTACCTCAGTCCCCTCTGACGATGTACCCTCCACCCGTCACTCTCCACTAGACCCTACCACCCAAAGGTCCACACCATCTCCCAGCGCCACCACCCTGGGAACCAGGCCTCCAACACAGAACCTGTGGGGGCGCTCAAATCACATCCAAACCATGGCTGGTGTTACATGAACTTGGGGGAGGCAGATCTTGGGGGAACCTGGAAGAGACGAACCGTGATTATCCTGAAGGAACAAGAGAACTCTGTGTCCTGTGCATTTAATTGCCATAGATGGAGGAAGGCATGGAGGTTTTAACAAGGAGCCCCAAATAGAAAGTGCTAAGAGTAGATGCTCTGAGCTGCAGGTGCACAATTTTGCTAACAAGTCGTTCCTCACATGGGTACCTCCTCGCGGCGTGCTCTTGGGTGGGTGGCGGCAGGCAACCGCTTTAATGATGATGGTTAATCATTTAATGATGGTTAATAATCTGCTCAGCGAATGCCAGGCAGGCGGGTTACCTTAAAATAAAGCACAGAGCTTACTGGCAGGCATGAATGTGTGGCTGACTCCAAGACTGGTTCCGTTTCTCTTTGTGTGAGAAGCTGTTTGGGCGTCTTCTTATACATTACCCGACTTTACTAAATTTCCATGTCATTTTTTTTTTTTTTGCATGGTCCTAATGCCCAATTTATGGTACTATCCGGTCTCTGTATGTAGGTGATATACAAAAAGCTTTAGACATGGGGACTGCTCAGTTTGAAGAAATGTGTGGGTCAAATGAATAGATGTCCAAATAACTGGCTTAGGTGTATCAATCCTGCCTTTAACCAGAGGAGATTTTCCCCTGGTTTAGTCTGTGGGATCAACCAGTGATTTGTGTCTTGCTGGGTTTAGTCTGTGGGATCAACCGGTGATTTGTGTCTTGCTGAATTGGCAGAGAAGTCAACATGGAGACCGAGTGTCTTGGTCAACATTCTCATTGCTGTAATCTCAAACAACGGACCACACCCTTAGAGGAAGGGAGATTTATTTGCTGACAGTTTTTGGAAATTTCGGGTTCAGTCCATGTGAAGCTAGACTCTGCGGAGCTCAGGGCATGGTGGCGGGAAGCAGGGAGAGGGAGAGAGCAAGGGCTCCGCTTTCACATCATGGAAGGTGGAAGCAAGAGAGCACAAATAAGGAAGGGGAGTCAAAGACCAAAGCACAGTCCCCAAGGCCACACCCCCAGGGACCCACCTTCTCCAGCCACACTCCCCACTGGCCTAGGTTACCACCCAGTAAATCCACGACAATGGCTATATCTACTGATGAGATTACAACCCTCATGACTTAATTATATCAGCCCTGAACATTAATACATGAACTCTTCAGAGGACAGTCTATATCTCATCAAAACACCAAGCAAGCTTGGAACAGAGAATAACATGTGAGAGACGTGTGTGTCACGTTCCTGGGGATGGTGATGGCAGGGTCTATTGAACAGTGACGTCACCTGCCATGTTTTAGCCATGATGTAATTCACCTTGAAATTTCAAACAACATTAGAGGACAATGCGAGGCTGAGAACATTTATCAAGGGGACATGGGTTATAATGGCAGTGTAAGGGCATGAGCAGTAGCATCAGGCATCGGTTTGATGTAGTTGCTGCTAATGTGGGGGGAAACCGTGTGTCCTTTTCTGGTTGGTAAAGGAGGTCCTCACTGCAAATTTTGGAGGATCTGTGTTTTAGGGTTTGGGACTCAAGCCCAACCTCTGTCCCCAGGGAGTGACGATGGGCAGGGATCAGAGCGATGGCGTCTTGGTGAGTCAAAATGGGCAGAGCAGGAGGAGCTGGATGCAGTAACCAGACCTTTCGGTGCCTGAGGATGCGGCGTGCATGCTGCGGGGCTGGCGGGGGGTTGTTTCAGGAATAGCAACGTCAGTCAGTCCCAGCTTCTCAAGGAATTTCCCTTCTAGCAGGAGAAGCAAGACACTCATCAAAGGCATCTTCCCAACTCTACAGCCATCGATCGAGAACCCACCCTGGGCAAGAAAAGCTCGCTGCTTCAGAAGCAACGTGAGAATCATTTCAAAACGACATGTCAGTGTGATACGAATGAACAACACCACACATACTGCTGAGGCACAAACCACAGAATCCTGGGAGCGCTCTAATTAGGAAGGCCCCCAGGAGAAGGTGACCACAGGTCATGGATACCACAGCTGCCTCCTTGGGGGAGTTTGACAAGAGAACCATTGTCCCATTGTCAGCCTGGCTGGCGGAGACGAATGAGGGCTACCAACTATTGAAACTTCTAGTTTTCAATATTTTCACCACCTAAGGTACTTTTTTTTATCATTTTGGTCCCAGTGGACACCACATTTTGAAGAATTTTATCTACTTATAAAGTTATATTGAAGCAACAATTTTTTTTACGAAATCAAATCTGCCCAGAACTTGACATCCAGAGCTTTTAATTTGCTTGAGACTGATTTATTCATTTAACCTATATTCGCTGGATCCCGAATCATTTAGATCAGGTTGGGTGATTTGTGAACGAGAACCCAAATTAACAATGGCTATTTCCCTCTCACATAAAAGAGGCCCGGCGGTGCACAAGTGGTCATCCCAATGCCTGTAAGGTGGCCACATAATGGCAAGGACACGGGTTTCTCCTATCCTGTTGTTCCTTGCTGGGTGGCTTTTGTCCCAAGGTCGTCTCATGGTTCAGTACAGCTGCTGCAGCTCCTGCCATTAGATCTCTTCTTCAAGATGGAGAAATGAGGAGAAAGAAGCAATGGGTGTGCATAAGCTGTCTTTAAATCACTTTTGCCCCTTATGGCTCACTGGTCAGAATTTAGTAATAAGGAAATAGCCCCACTGCAAGGGAGACTAGGAAATGTGGAAATGTAGTCTTTCTTGTAGGTAGCCATACATCCAGCTAGACAAGGGGTTCTACTAGGCAGAGAGGAGAATCGAGTTTTGGGTGGGAAGCTCCTGGCTGCTGTCACAGGTGCCCAGTAGAGGCCAAACACCAGGTTACGCACTAGAAACGGCCATGGAAGAAATGGTCTCAGACGCAGGGATGCCCTGTGATGCTGGCTCAGTGTTTCCCAGCGTCATCTTCAAGGCTTGTGGAAATGGATTTTTGTTCTTCTTTATTGCTGAGTAGAATTCCATTGTGTGTATTTCCCATAATTTTGTAATCCATTCTCTGGAGAACATATGTTAAGTGAGATTAGCTAATCACAAAAAAAAGAAGGGACATATGTTTTCATTAATATGCGCAACCTAGGGAGTAGTGGGGACACCAAAGGGACTCCAGTGACAACAGAGAACCCTCAGTGGTGCAAGGGAAGGGGTACACGGGAAGGGGAAGGGCAAGAAAGAAGTGAATCTATGGAATTACTGTCATAAACAATGTGTACATATGAGATTATACCAACATCATTCTCAGTACTACATGTGGGGGGGTGTGAGGGGGAGGGACACCAAGAGTTGTGTGCATGTATGTTAACACCAAACTGATACTTATTGTGAGACTACAATGCACCAATAAAAACATAAAAAAAAGAAATGGATTTTTGGACGCCACCCTGGAATTTCTGGTCTGCTAGGCTTCGGGGGCCAGGAGACTGAGAATTTGCATTTCTAGCAATTTCTAGATGTTGCTGCTCCTGCTTGCCCAGAGACCACATGGATCCAATGACTTCGGTCAGGGGGTGGCAGCTGAAGCCTCCAGGTCAAGTCCTGTTATTGCAAATGAATTTTACTGGGAGACAGCTTTTGTTTATTAATATCTAGGGCATTTCTGCCGGGGACAGCAGGGCTGAGTTTGCAACCTGAAGTGTTTACTACCCACCCTTTTACAGAGAGAGTTCCTCATCCTTGCCTTTGGTGCAAGCTGGTCCTCCCAACCCCAAGGGGGACAGGATCGCAATGCAGCCTGGCCTGGCCACCAGGGTTCTACGTGACTTTATTCGGCTGTTACCCTGACCAAGCCCCGCGGAGTCACTTGGACAGTGGTGGCATGGGGGAAATGATTTCCAAAGTCCCTTCTCACGCTGCTCTGATTTCGGCGGGCAGCCATCTGCATGGCCCCATTGCCTTCTTGTGAAGTGACAGGCTCGGGCTGAAGATGTCTCATTTTGCCACCAAGCGAGGGTTTCCTTTCTGTTCTGTTTGTGAGAGCCTCCCCAGCACCCCGGTGGGAGGGGCCAGCTTCTCCTTTCACTTTTGATTGGCACCTGACATTTGCAGGTGTTGGCATCCGTCCGGCCCTGCGTTCCCGGCCACTTTCCACCGCATCCTATTCATCACTCAGACTTTTAATGCCTTTGCCACCGCTCACCTTCTCAGAGTTCAGGAAAGAGGCACTTAGAGTTATAATGACATATATAATATCACGCCACCTCTCTCTGACCCAGAGTTATTTTGCCGTGAGCTGGAGAGTCTTTTTCTGAAGTGACAAGGGAGAAATTCTCTTTTTAATGGCACTCAGTCAACCAAAGTGAGACACACAGTTGAACGAGTGGAAATGAGCACATAGAAGAGTCTCTCTCTCTCTTTCTCTTTCTCTATTCATTTGGATTTGAGTAAGCATTGTAGGTAGGAGCAGGTATTGGTTAGAAATAGTGTTTCCTGGTAAATAGGTTTGGAAATCAGTTGTTAAAATAGTTTATTTCAGGAAAGAAGCAGTCGGGAAGGAGATGGTCCAGGCCCAGCAAGGTGGTTTCATGGCGTCATCTTCTGCCCCTCTGTATTTCTGTTGTACTCCTAAGCGCGTGGTGTGTATCATGAATGTTGCTTCATGATCAAAAATGGCTGCTGGAGCCCCAGCCGTCACATTCACACACAAAGCAGGAAGCAAGAAAAATGAGGAAAAGAACAAAAAAGGCACATTCTAGTCATATGTGCTCCTTCTTTAAGAGGTGAGAGGTTTTTGGTCTACATATCACGGGCCACCTCCAAGAGGAAGGGAAGCTAGGGAATATAGTATTTGACTTGGAAATAGTGCTACTAGAATTGAATTGGAATTTTATTCCTAAAGAAAAGGGGAGAACAGGCTTTGGGTTGGAAACCAGCAGTTTCTACCGCAATGTCTTTCTGAATTACTTTGATCTAGATGGTAGAGAATTAGACTTAGGTGTGGTGATGGGTGCTTTTGTGGGTGTATTATGAATGGAAGCTGGTGTAGCTTGCAATAGTAAAAAGCAAGCCATGCTTTTCCTGAACACTCCTGGATCTGAATCCGCCTTGAACGAGCTGTGTGGTTTAGAGCAAGTTCTTTAACCTTTCCAAGGCTCATTTCCTCATCTGTAAATTGAAAATAATAATAATGGCCATGATGATGATAATGGAGATGATGATGCAAATAATCATGCTTTCCTTGCAGGAGTAAATGATATGTTGAAGACGGAGCCCCGAGAACAATTTTTAGCATGTCATTAGCATCTAATGAATAGCAGATACTGTTTTCCAAAGAATAACGGGCATCAGAGGAAAGAATATAAAATTCAGAATCACACAGACGTGGATTTAGGTGCCAGCTTGATCACTCCTGTCCTGAGGAGGTTTCTCGGTCTCTCTGAGTGTTGATTTTCTCAGTCAGAGAGTGGGTGAGGGTGGGGCTGAGGTCCTGTGTGGAAAGAACTAAGGACATAGTAGAAAACGGAGCACGACACAGGCATGTGGTCTCTGCCCGGCTTTGGATGGCTTTATTTCTCTTTCTTGTCTAGAAGATTGGATGTCCATGAGGACTTGGTTCCCAGCACTGGTCTATTTGCCTAGCTGCTCTGCCAATCCATTTTGTTCTTCTTCAGTGCTCTGTGCTGCAGCGACATATTTTATCCAGGCCTCAGGACATTCTTCCCTCCCTTCCTCCACCTTGGGAGATGTCTCTCTCCCCCAGCTCTTGGTGGGCAGCCTCCAGGGCTCTAGTTTTCACCTGGGGGCTCCTACCTTGGAATTTATCCTCGCAGATACCCCAGCTTCTTGGTGCTGGCAATGTCACCATTCCTGCTCCCCTTCTCCCCCCCCCCCCGAGCCCTTGGATATTGAGGCATCCTGTTTTTGTCTCTCTGGTTGTCCTGGTTTTCTTGTGCAACCAATCCCCTGTATTAAATCACCTCCATCAGACACACCTAGAGCGGCTTCTGTTCTCCTCCCTGGATCTTGACGCATTCACTAACCTAACACTGAATAAACATACAGTGCCCAAGCTTTCGGTTCACCTACCCCCTCAGTTCCCACCCCCTAAAAATCTTCATCTGTTGTCAAGATGGTGTATATAATTGTATTTGTTTAATTCCATGACTTTCATTAGCTAGGGGAGAAAGTAAAAAGATCTTCCTTCTGTTATTTCAGACCCTCTATCTGTCTGTTGCATAAGTTCCTTTCTAAAATCATGACTCACTTCTGAACCTTAGAAATTCCCAGAATAAATTAGGTTTGACCTTCAACCTGCCATCTCCCCCAGCAGCCCAAGCCAGAGTCGGCTGAATCCCATGTTCATGCGACCCTGGAACTGAGTGCCTCCTCAAATTCTGACCACTTACTAGCTGAGGAACCCTGCGTAGTTTAGTAACTAGATACTTTCCCTGCCCACCCAAACCTGTGCCCTGGCCCAGGCCACCTTCTCTCACTCACTGTTCTTTTCTGCCAATTTTCTTTTCCTCTACAGTCCCTGTTCTCCACTCAGCATTCAAAGGAATTATTTTGCAAAAATATAATAATCCCATATTGTTATTCCCTTGAGTAAGTAACTCAGTGGATGTCCACTAGACTTAAAGGGTAACCCAGACTGGTTCCCATGGGCTGAGGCCCAGCATGGTGGGTGGCTTCCCCATCTTTTTGGTTTTTTTGTTTTGGTACTGGGGATTGAACCCAGGGGCATTCTACCTCTGAGCCACACCCCAGTCCTCTTTATTTATTTTTTATTTTGAATCAGGGTCTTGCTAAGTTGCCAAGGGTCTCGCTAAGTTGCTGAGGCTGGCCTCGAACCTGTGATCCTCCTGTCTCATCCTCTCAAGTACTGGGATTTCAGATATGTGCCACCATGCCCACCCAGCATAATTTGGCAATTTCTCCATCTTTATTTTCATCTTCTGCCTCTCTTATTGCTTCCATTGGTCCAACCACATGGACTTCCTGTTTCTCAGCCACTCACTCACCTCTCCTGTTACAAAGCTTTTGTCTAATTCTCCTTCCCTGTACTATGGCTCCCTATGCTTTGCATAGTTTGTTCAGTGTGGGGTCTTGCACCAGCAACCCTCCTCTCTCCCCGCCGCGGTTGGTTTCTACCACGTCACCCTGTTGATTTCCTTTCCAACAGTTACTGCAATGTGTAACGCTCTTGTTTATTTACCTGCTTATTGACTGTCTGACCACTGGAATCTGAGCTCGTTGGGGAAGATGCCACATCTGTCTTTTTGCCTCAGTGTGTTGCTGGCACTGACCATGCCAACAGGAATGTCTTAAGCACCAGGCTTCAGGGGATGAGTGAGAGAGTCAATGAATGGATGAATACGGAAATACCTAAACACTTGCTTCCTATAAAAGGGTCTGTGTGTAGAATTTAGTGGCCTGTAAACTTGGGCAGGGGGAAAATAACTATTTTTCACTTACCTCTAACTGAAACTTTCATTTTCTTTCATTTTGAAGGGTAGCAGCAAAGCATAGTCATATCAGCAGCCCTCCAATTTTTTCCATCAAGAGAAATCACATATATTTTCCTATCGCATTACTACTGCTGCAGATATCTCAGAATTGTTATTTACTTTCACTAAATTACTTTGAAGCCACATTAGTTAGTAGGAACAGCACAGATTTGGTGATTTAGCACGTTAGTGCAGACACACACATATCGCAAGTTTAGTTAAAAAAATCACTATGACTGAATTTTGATATAATTCATTTTCCTCGTAATCCAATGTATTTTATTGTAGTTATTTAGTAGTTTTGTTCTGAGAAAGAATCTGAAGGCTTTACCAGCATGACAAAGCCGGGAAGGAAAAAACCCGTGTAATGGATGCATGGCTTCTGTGTCTTTGTTTATTGAGAACCACCTAAAAATAGGTACATCTTTCCCCTCCCCCATCACTTAATCCCACTTATCCTTCAGGGTCCTGGCTCATTTTTCTCCAAGAAACCATTGCAGCCTGCAGTGGGTTTCCCTCCTCTGACAGTGCATAGCACTTACCCCAGACCCAGTGAAACCCTGATCCTGCCCTAAGCCCCTTGGTGAAGAGATGTTTCGCTTTTTCCAAGTTCATCTGTCTTTCCAACTCATAGGGTCTCCATTATACTCTGACATAATTAGCGCCTTGGCCACTGCAGTGCTCAGGCCTTTGTAGAATGGAGTGTGTTTTTTTATAGAATCCAGTACAACTTACACATCTGCATTTATTTGTATGATTATTTAATGTCCTGCATCCATCAAGGAAGTGACATTGGGCATGTTGCTCATGACTTAGGCACCATAACTTCTATACTGGAAGGACCTAAGTGCCTCCTGTGTGGCTGTAGGTGGCAGGGGTGGTGAACGGACTTGCCTTGACGCTCAGTTTGCTCATCAAGCCCATTACACTGCCTCAGATTGTGTTTATACTTGAGGTCTGGGGTTAGTAGTGGGGATATTAGTATGTATAGGAGGCAAAATACCATGCGTCTTGCTACTGATATTGTTACCTGCCACGCAGAACAAGGCTTGGCACATAGACCCCAAATCAAGTATGTGTGCACAGATGAATGAATGAGTGAATAGATGAATGAATGAACGATGGATGGGTGGATTGAATACTGGATGAATGGATGGGTGGATGGATGGATGGATGGATGGAATGAATACTGGGTGGGGTGGGTGGGTGGG
>PVJS01017005.1:0-10211 GCA_004027185.1 Glis glis | reverse complement strand
TGGACTATGTATGTATGTATGTATGTATGTATAGAATACTGGATGGAGTGGGTGGATGGATGGATGGATGGATGGATGGAATACTGGATAGAGTGGATGGATGAATGGATGGATGGATGGATGGATGGATGGATGAATGGATGGATGGAATGAATACTGGATGGAGTGGACTATGTATGTATGTATGTATGTATAGAATACTGGATGGAGTGGATGGATGGATGGATGGATGGGCAGGGGTTGACTTCTTGGGAGGATTACTGGCTGGGATCGAGGAGATGGAGAGGGGTGGTTCGTAGGAGGAGTGCAAAGTATTAGTTTCTTAGGATTGCCAAACAAAGTACAGCTGCTCCCTAACTTATGACAGGATTATGTCCCAACAAACCCAGCAGAAACTGAACATGTCCTAAGTAAAAAATGAATTTAATATACCTAGCCTACCAAACAAAATAGCAACACAGCACACTGTGGAGTATCAGTTGTCTTCCATCACGATCGCAGGGGTGACTGGGAGCTGTCGCTTGCTGCTGAGGAGAGAGTAACATCAGGAGAGAGTAACTTACTGCACGTCATTAGCCCAGGAAAAGATCCAAACCCCAGACGTGAAGTATGGCTTCTTTTGACCGTGGATGGCTCTTGCAGAATCACAAGGTAGAAAAATCCTAAGTCAAACCATCATAAATCTATACTGCAAATTTGGTGGCTAAGATGACAAGAATTTATTGCATCACATAGTTTTGGAGGTCAGAAGTCCAACAGTCAAGGGGTTGCCAGGACTGTGCTCTCTGTGAGGGCTCAAGCACAGGGAGGACCCTTCCCTGTCTTTTCCAACTTTTGGTGGGTGCCAGCAATTCCTGGTATTCTTTGGCTTGTAAGTGTGTCATTCCAATCTCTGTCTCCATCATTACACAGCTGGCGCTCGCTCTCCCTCCCTCCGTCCCTCCCTCCCTGTTTTTTCCTCTTGTAAGGACACCAGTCATTGGATTAGAGTCAACACTGATCCAGTATGACCTAATCTATTTTAGCTACCTACATCTGCAAAGCCTCTATTTTCAAATCAGCTCACATTCTGAGGTTCTGGTTGAACATGAATTTGGGGGACACTATTCAGCCCAGCACAGGTGGCAAGCAGTCCGAAGGGATGGATATGTGGAGTGGTGGAAGGTGGTTTAGTGGGGGGTGGGGGGTGGACCAGTGTGGTTGGAAGGGTGGAAGGATGGATGGATGAAGGACGCATGGAATGGAGGATGAATGGTTTGAATGGGTGAATGGCAGGATGTAGGGTTGAATGGATAGAGGTGCAAAGTTGGACAGGGTAGGATAGAGAGGGAGGGGATGGTGGCTTTTTTGGATATATGTATGGGTGTATTGATTAGATTAATAACTTATTCATAGTAGAATTTTTGGCATATATATTTATCTCCTCTATATTACCTAGCATGACACTTTGCATTTAGAAAGTGCTTACTAAATATTTGATGTCTGGTTTTCTCTATTCAGAAATGCCGCTCACTGGAATACTGCCTGGACGTCCAGCCTCTGGCTTCCAGGAGGCCCAGTGTGTGTGAGAATCACTTGATGCAATGTCCAGTTTGGAGCTGTGTCCACCCTGGAATGTGCTTCTGGTGCCAGGGCAGCTCTGACAAAGCAATCAGACATCAGGTCTATTTCCTGCTGTTTTTACATAGAGAGAGACACCTCAATTTCATACCCTAATTATTAAATATTTAAAATCTTAAGCCTGATGTCAGATGTGCACAGTTGCTTTTGTTATTTCAGATGGGGTAAACTGATTCCTATTGAAGGTCTTAATGTATTTGCCTAGGAAAGGGCTTAGCCAAATTTAAAAGCACCTACATGGATGTTGTCTATTTAAGTAATTTGCCAGTACTCTTTTTTTGGTTGTTGTTGTTGTTGTACTGGGGATTGAACCCAGGGGAATTCTAACTCTGAGCTACACCCCTAGCCCTATTTTACTTTTTTATTTTGAAACAGGGTCTAGCTAAGTTGCTGAGGCTGGCCTCGAACCTGAGATCCTCCTGTTTCAGCCTCCCAAGCCAGTGCTCTTTTAACAAGGAGTTCGCGGGTTGGTGCCAGATGGATTCGATTCATCAAATGCCAGAGATCTTTTCAGATATTGTGGTTGCTCAGAGCATCCTTTGGTGCGTGTTCAGAGACCTCCAGTGAACTCCGAAGTCTCAGAGAAGTAGTCGTCTCCTCGTGTTTGAAACTTTTTTTTTCTGTTTCTCTTTAAAAAGAAGAGATGTATAAATGCTGGGATATTTCAGACATGCAGAGAAGTACAGAGGATAAAATAACAAACACCCATGTACCAACTATTCAGATTTAACAAATGTTAACATTTTTGTCACATTTATTTCAGATTTTTAGAATATAAATAAAGATGGTGTTGAAGCCTGATACACTCATTTTGTTCCCTTCTCTCCCTCATCAGAGGAAACGGCTAACCTGAGACTGAGAAGCACGCTTTTGCAAACCTACAGTGGATGCTGTCAATACATACATGCATGCAGACCTAAAGAACATATGCTGGTCGTGTGTTGTAATGTATCAATGCTATGTTATATGTATCCTTCTGCAACTTGTTTTTACTCAATATTATATTACTGAGATTAATCTATGTTCTATGAATGTGTCTCTAGTTGATTTGTTTTAGCTGTTTTATAGTATCCATTGTGCAGATGCGAAAACATTTTTCTTACCCATAAACAGCATGATGGGCACCATTTTGTTAAAAAATGAAAACCAATGAAACAGTAGCCATCTTTGCACATATGAGAGTTTTTTTCTTTCACCCATCTAGACCTGTAAGTAGAATTCCTGGGTCCTGAGGCGTGGGCATCTCCATCCAACATCACTAACGGTAGCCAGTTTGTTCTGCAGACGATGGAACCATGTTGTGCTCCACAGCAAAGCCTGAAAGACACAACTTTCTCTTCTTCTCTTCAAATCTTGGCATTATTAGCTGCGTTCATTTCCACTTATGATAGTTGTGATACGGAATATTACTTTTCGATTAGCATTTGTCTTATTACTTGGGAAGTCAAGCGTATTTTCCCATTTATTGGCCACTTGGGTTTTCTTTTCTATTAGAGTGATTATTTTTTTTCTTATTAGTTTGTATGTATTGTTTATGTCTCCTGGATACTAATTTTTGAATCTATTAAAAGCATTGAAGAATTTTCAAATCCCCATCTTCAGCTGTCTTTTTAAAGTTATGTATTAATTTCATAACCTTTAAAAATTTTAACACAAGAATTTATCAGACATTTCCTTAATGGATTTTTCTTTTTGCATCTTTTAAAAGAAGCCATTTACTACCCCAATGGCATGAAGATATTCCCTTTAAAATTTAAAGTTTTGCCTTTCACATTTAGATATTTATTCCATCTGGGGTATATTTTGCATGTGTTATGAAAAAGGGAGCTACTTTTATTTATTTTTCATACAGAGAACCAATTACTAAAGCATCATTTATTGAGGATCCCATCGTTTCCTCACAAATTTGCAATGGTTCTTCTGTTATATAACACTTTCTGGATTCTCCAATTTGCTTATTGAGCTATTTGTTTATCCTCATGCTTCTTTAATACTGGCTTTTCTCTCTCTTTTCTCCTTTTTGACATTAATGCAGCTTTCTAACAAGGCTTGATTTCTGAGAGGCAAGTCCTTCTGCCTTGCTTCTCTTTATCCTCATTTACTTTTTTCTTCATAATCCTTTATCCTTAGCTATATATTTTGCACACAGCTTCTCGTATTTTATGAAAAAATTCCACCTATTGGTTGAAGATGTGCTAAGTTTATAGATTTAGAGCAGATGACCCTTTGACGGGGATTCTTCCTGGGGAAATTATTGTTTTCTGTGTATCGATGTTGTTTTGAAAATATTCTCAATTTCTTATTAGTTCTCATTATTTGCCTGTGACTTATGCTAGATGTTTCCATGTAGGCAATCATACTGTCTGTGAATGCTACTATTTTCTTTTCTTTCTAATGCTTTTAGTTCTTAAATAATCTTTCATGTCTTATTACACAGGCTAGGACTTCTATCATGAAGGGTTACCTATTTGCTCTTTTTTTTCTTGCCCTGAGATTTAGTGACTTCCTGCATTTTCTGATGACATTGTTTCAGGCAAATGTACCCGTTGCCTCCTGGTCTCAGTCCTTGTCCTTTGGGGACTTATCTTTCCTGTCCATTATGATTCTGCATTTCCCCTACTGAAGTCTTCAGTAAAACAGGTGAGATCTCTCAGCATAAACAAAAATCTTTTTTAGTATCTGACAGTGATCTGAGAAATAAAAATCCATCATTGTGATGCCCACACTGTTGCAGGTGTGGTCTTTATATGACACCTGTCTAACCACATCAACCTTCTGTTCCAGGGTCTGAGCTGGTCCTCCTGGCTGGCAGGAGCAGGTCAGCCTGGCAGGCTGGGCAGGATCTGGCCATTCTCTCTGCCCTGTTTTCTGAGCCACCTGCCCACTATTGCATTTGGTAGGAATGCTCTGCTTTCTTTGGTATTTTCCTACCTCCTTACTCTTGCTCATACACTTCCATCTCCCTGGAATGCCCTTTCTCTGCACAGAATCTTATGAATCTGGCCAAGTTCAATTCAAATGCTATCTATGATATGTACCCTCCCCTCACATACACACACACAGCAGAATTAATACCTTCCACCTTTGTACACCCAGAGCCCTTTAAAAACTATTTTGAATTCCTACTCACTTGTTCATTCATTCAAAAAATATTTGTTGAGCACCTGGTATGGGGCAGGCAGTGATCCCGGCTCTGGGGAGACACCTGTGAAAGGCAACCCCCTGCACCCCGGAGTTCACCTTCCAGTGTCTTCTTGCTCCTAGTTGGTGACTGACTTCTTCACCAGACTCAGACCCAGGTGAGGAGATGTCTTGTTCACGTCTGTGTATATCTATGCTGACTGCAGTCATATTTTGTGCACATCTGTGCAGTGCTGATTGTGGTCCTGGAACTGGGAGATGAGAATTCCACAGAGAGGAAGAACTCCCGCCTAAGATGCAGAAGAGATTGCAGGGTGAGGAGTCATGACATCATCGCATCAAAATCCCAGGGGCTGAGTATTGCAGCAGCAGTTTTCACCTGACCAACTTGAGTTTATAGAGTAGATAAGAGAAAGAGCTCTTGAGTTAAGCTGACTACATTTACATCTACATCTCATAGCTTAGCCACCCAGGGGGACTAGGATGTGCCCCTGAGTCTTGGCTTCCCCATCTGAGTAATGGGTATATTAGCTACCTGTTGTTGCTATAACAAATCATCATGAACCTTGTAGCTTAAATTGGTGTGTGTTTATTATCTAAGTTATATCTTTTGGAGGACAGAAGTCTACAATGGGTCTTACTGTGTTAAAAATCAAGGGTTGTAAAAGCGGGGGGTGTTCTCTGGAACTCTGGGGCAGAATCTGTTTCCTTGCCTTTCTTAGCTTCTGTAGAACACCTGCACCCACTCCTTGGCTCATGGCTCCTTCCTCCAGCTTCAAGCTAGATGCAGAGCATCTTCCAATCTTTTTCTCCCCCTGAACCTCCTCATAAGGACACTTGTGATTACACTGGGTCCAGCCAGACGATTCAGGATAACTTCCCCATATTAAAATCCTTAATCACATCTGCGAAGTCCCTTTGGACATGTAAGGTAACATAGTTGTAGGTTTCTAGTATTAGGGCACGGACATCTTTAGGAGCCATTATTCTGTCTTTAGGTCTAAGAGTATGAATATAAGTCTGGGTATGGGTGTAATGATAACAGTTTTTTCATTGGGTTATTGGAAAGATTCATTCATTCATTTGACAAATCTTAATCAAATTCTTCCAACAAATGTACCGAATTCCCTGACCTCATAGAGCTTCCATTTTTATCAAGCGAGATAGACAAATGAAAGAGACAAGTAAATTATATGATGTATCAGGAGGTGGCAAATGTAACGGAGAAAAGTCAAGGAGGAAAGATTCTGAGGAGTGCTGGGCAAGGTGTTGCCCATTTAAACAAGGTGATCACTCTCGGCCTTGCTGAGAAGGTGGCTTTGAGGCAATGAATGTAAAATGCTTAACGCGGTGCCTGACACAGAGGACAACTTTTAGATATCAGTTAGAAATAAACTTAAATACATACATTAGCAACCTGTCCCCTCATTGGCACCCCACCACTCATAAAGCAAAATCCTGGTTTCTCTGAATTACAATGAGTAAAACTCATCGGACTTCTGCCAAAAGGAACTCTGAGATTGGGAAGGACCACTTCATTGTGAAGTGTGACATATCAGGAAATCAAAATACTCTTACAGATGTCCCTCCCCTCTGGCTGTCTTTTGGGATAGGAACAACTGGGCGGTGAATAGCTCAGAACTGGGAGAGTAAGTTTCTGATGCAAGGATTTAGGACCGGCAGGGCTGGAGCCAAAGAAATCTCTCTTCCAGCTCCTTTTCCGGTGTTAGCAGGAAAGAAGCTTGCAGAACTTGACCCTGGAACTTGCACCATGGTGCTAGCTGCAATACAGGATGTTTCTGGGAAATAGAAACCCTTATAGGAGGAAGTGGAGAGAACGGTTCTTTATGAATTGAAATGTTTTGAACCACTTAGAGAACCAGCCCGAAGGAAGCCAAGTGTGGGCGTGTAATGGTCTTGCAGGACCGACTATGGCTCATTCATTCTGTAGCCTGGGTAATGCCCATTTCCAAAGGACCCAGGGCTGGGAATGTCAGCCTTTGGGGACAGTGATACCTCTAGTCTCCCCTGACTAGAGGTAGGATTGTTCATTAAATGAAGATCTAGCCAGACACATTTGCTGAATGTTAATTCAAGTTCAGGAATCCAGACAGTTTGCAGGCAACATGTCCCTACATATGTTTTCACCATCGAAGGCTGGGATAGTGCTTGGGGCCAATGGGAGAAGCTTCCTTCTTGCCGGTTGACTGTTTTTGGAAATTAGATTCTTAAACAATTCCTGATGTGTTGGCTTCAGATGGAAACTTCCCGAGCCCTGGAAACCTGACCCAGGCGCTAAGGACACTGGGATTGATTATGAAGGAATTTAAAAGCATAACTACTTAGGAGGACTCCTTAGGTGTCTTTTACTATTTTAAATGTTTAACGAATGTTAACTCATTTAGTTCTTGTGAAGTAGGTATTATTATCTCCTTTTTACATGAGGAAACTGTTTAAACTGTTTCCTGGAGAGGTTAATAACTCTCCCAAGGCCACAAAATTAAATAAGTGTTTGGAAAAAAGATTTTACTCAGGCAGATTAACAAGTGTAGATTGTTAATCATTAAAATAAAGGGAGAGTATTATGGTTTGGATTTAAAATGTCCCCCCAAGCTCATGTGTTAAGCAATGCATCCATGTTCAGAGGTGGGGCATGGCTGGAGGAGGTGGGTCCCTGGGGGTGTCTCTTTGGGGACTGTATCTGTCCCTCTCCTGCCGCCTCTCTCTGCTTCCAGCCACCATGAGATGAGAGCGGAGTGTCTATGCCATGCCTTGCTACTGTGGTTTCTGCCTTGAAACTGGCCAACTATGGACAGGACCTCTGAAACTGTGAGCCCAAATAAATCTTTCTTCCTCTAAGTTGTGCTTGTCAGGTATTCTGGCCACAGTGATAAAAAATCTGACTAAAACAGAACGTATCTTAGTCAGACTTCCCCCATAAACAAGCCCTGACTAAAGGTCGAGTGCCTGTGGTTTATCTGGGACATGCACAGGCACTGGCCAGGGGGAAGAGAGGGATACAGGGAGCGAAAGGGTGCTGGTGAGGGTGTGTTAATGAGCCAGATAGCATGGTGGGCAAATGAAACTTGATCCTGTAGGGATTCTCTGGGAATCAATGTGAAACACATTGCTGAGCTTTATTCCTACCCAGGGGTGAGGGAGCTGAGGTATTTATACTCCTACACCTATTAGGGTGAGCAGTCCAAAGGGTCACTGTTTGAAGACCACTCCAGGTAGAGAGAGCCATGTTAATTCTCAGATATTTTTGCATGCTGCCAGCGTGGGGTTTGATACCCAGGTCTGCTCTCTGACAAGATGCAAGTGCTGGCTATTAGAAGTTCAGCTGGCTTTGCCGAGGTTGTAGAGGACATGAGAAGATCCAGGCAGAGCACCAGTAACGTGTATATTTGGTATGAGATTCAAACCTATACAATTATAAAGTGAGGATGTTTAACAAGGACAACGTCCTACTTCCTAAAGTCAGACAACAAATTTTGAATTAACAAAGTAATAGTAAGCAAAGCTAACATTTATTAAGTACACATTGTATGCCAGCCATCCCGTTAGGTGTTTTCCAGGCACTCCTTTTATTTAAACCTGAACATGATCCAGAGAAGTAGGTTTTTCACCCCCATCTTATGAATGAAGAAACTGAGATTAAGACAGCAGTATCCACAAGCTAGGAGAGAGTGGGGCCAGCATCCAATTCTAGCTCTATCTGCTACTAAATAATAGTTGTGGTAGTTTTATGGTATAAAGATGAAATGATTATTTCTATCAGAAAGTACCTTTCCTGAGATCAGGGAACAAATATTTTCACTTGAATATTCCCACCACCTACAGCAGAGTTTTCAATAAAGAGTAATTTCACATGTCCCCATTGGTAATGTCTGGAGACATCTTTGGTTGTCAGGACGTGGGGTGGGTACTGGCATCCAGTGGGTAGGGGTCTAGAATACTGCTCAACATCCTACAGTGTACCGGATAGCTTCCCACAACACCACGTCATTCGGCCCCAAGCGCCAACTGGGCCAACTTTGAGAAATGGATCTCCACAGTACTTACTACGTTGTTAGGCTTAATAAAGGCTAGCGAGTGTCTGAGCATTGGGTGGTTTCTCCGTGGACGAGCCACCAGCCAGAGAGTGGTAGGGACTGAACATAACATGATACCCAATCTCGGGTCCAGCCCAAGAGTGGTACGATGCTGACGGGGGAGCAGACGTCGACGGCCCGAAAACACACACCCCAGACCGGGAGACATGTCTGGCACGATCTCGTTTATTAGAAAGCCAATCCCCCTTTTATAGTAGAGGCCATACAGGAAACTCGCAAGCAGTAGGGTGTGACCCAATGGCACGTGACGGGTCGGGTCATTACGCCCCCCTGTAACCTATCATAGGCAGAGGCACCTGTTGTCCGTGAGCACGGAAGGAGGTAACTGCCCATCATAGCCCTCCTGAGGCTAGGTGGGGCTATCTGCGGGACCTCCCTCCAAGGGGTCTGCCAGCGCCATCTTTGCCATTGATATGCTGAATCACTGCCACGTGGGAGAGGCCCGGTACTTGGTACTCTAGAGCAGGCTTCTGCTAGTCCACCAGGCCCTTTCATGGCACTGGCTGGAGGGCCCTACAACCCAAAAAGCATTTTTCATAAGCACTATCTCATTTACATCATATAACCTCAAAGGGTACAGAATTGATGGTGTTAGTATCATTGTAGAGATGAAGAATTAAATCAGGTAAGTGAGTGGTGTGTGTGGAGCTGCTGCTTGAGTTAAGCTGTGGCTCAGAATCCGGGGCTCTTTAAACTCTCTTCTCTCTCTCAGGGTGTTCAAATACATTTTAAGGTGATGTTTTGATCTACACATGAGTGGAGAGCAAAGGTTTATTATAGAGAAGATAGGAAGGTGCATAATTTGGGATGCTTTGGGCTGTAATTAACAAAACCTCAATTTATTTCAGCGGTGAGGATATTTGTCATCTTAGGTAAGGAAAAGCCTTGGGGTCTGGTGGCCCTAGGGTTGGCTATGCCAGTGGAGAGCCATGCTTAAAAAAAGCAGTAGCACTTTTTCATGTCTCTTATTATTTTTTTAAAATTTTTTTTAAATTTTTATATTTTTGCGGTACCGGGGATTGAACCCAGGGGCATTTTACCTCTGAGCTCCACCCCCGGCCCTATTTTTTATCCTTTATTTTGAAACCGGGTTTCACGAAGTTGCGGAGGGCCTCACTAAGTAGCTGAGGCTGGCCGCGAACCCGGATCCTCCGGTCTCCGCCTCCCAAGTACTGGGATTACAAGCCCGCGCCACCACGCCTGGCTCTCTTATTCTTTTCACTCGTGGCATCCTACATGATTATAGATGTGTGCTGCAGTTTTAGGTATGACATAGCAGCAGCCAGAAAAAAAAAGAGGGGCTGTTTCATGCCTTCTTTTTTTTTTTTTTTTTTT
>PVJS01017004.1:0-36740 GCA_004027185.1 Glis glis | reverse complement strand
CAAGGGCATTCTACCTCCACGCTACACCCCCAGCCCTATTTTTTATACTTTATTTTGAAACCGGGTCTCACGAAGTTGTGGAGGGCCTCGCTAAGGAGAGAGAGAGAGAGAGAGAGAGAGAGAGAGGGAGAGAGAGAGCTGAGGCTGGCCGCGAATACAGATCCTCCGGTCTCCGCCTCCCAAAGTACTGGGATTACAAACGTGCGCCACCACGCCCGGCTAAAAGAAATATCTTGCCCCTTAATTCCATGATATTTTGTTAAAAAGTTGGGTTTTTTTTTGTTGTTGTTTGGAGTGTGTGTGTGTGTGTGTGTGTGTGTGTGTGTGTGTATGTGTGTGTGTGTGTTACTGGGGACTGAACCCAGGGGCATTCTATTCTACCTCTGAGCTACACCCCCAGCCCTTTTATTTGTTGTTTGAAAACAGGGTCTTGCTAGGTTGCCGAGAGTCTCACTATGTTGCTGAGGCTGCCTTCAAACCTGCAATCCTCCTGTCTCAGCCTCCCAAGTACTGGGATTAAGTTTTTCTTTTTAATTATAGTGAGGAATCTTCATTAAAACCTAATGAAGTTTACATTTTTAAACTATTAACTTTAAAATGTTAGTAACTTAGGCTGTAGAAGTGGCAAAGTACAAGACACCTAAAAAAATAAATTTTGTACTAAATTTTTTTAGTACAAAAAAACCTAAAAAAATCTTTTTTTCTTACATTTATTGTAAACCTGTATTCTGGCAGGCACTGCACACTACTTACATTTTTAACTACTCTAGCAAATTTGTTTGTCCAAGAATCTGAAATAAGAGTACACTGGCTAAATTGTGTCACATAATTGTCTTAAAGTTTAACAAATCTACTTTTAAAGCTCTTATAAACTCTACAATCTAAGTTATTGGAGTTTTAATATAAGCATTATTTTTGTGTGTGGTACTGGGGATTGAACCCAGAGGCATTCTACCTCCAAGCTACACCCCCAGTCCTATTTTTATTCTTTATTTAGAAACAGGGTCTCACTGAGAATCTCGCTAAGTTGCCCAGGCTGGCTTTGAACTTGTGATCCTCCTGTCTCAGCCTCCCAAATTCTGGGATTACAAGCATGTGCCACCATGCCCGGCTTAATGTAAGCATGTTTATGGACACATACAAAGTCTCTATTTTTATAACCTTGAACCTAGCTTATCACTTTGAGCCTATACTCGAAAGAATACTTAAATGTCCACCTGGTTAAACAGAATTTTCAGAATTCTTTAAAAAGATACAAGCAGGAAATGCACTGTTCCCCAAAACTATTTACACTTTAATTGTGAAGTGTGAGGAAATATC
Organism: Glis glis; assembly: GCA_004027185.1. Classification (NCBI taxonomy): domain Eukaryota; kingdom Metazoa; phylum Chordata; class Mammalia; order Rodentia; family Gliridae; genus Glis; species Glis glis. Next base: position 35,420 of record PVJS01017004.1, on the reverse strand, counting down.
CCCTCTAAGAAGTTTAACTGCAGCTGGACAAACTAAACAGCCCTTCATCCCTGACGCAGATCATGTATTACCAGTGGAATGTTCCAGAAGACAGAACTCACAAATGAACACTTTAAAGACATGACTCACATATATTTTAATTTTTACATAAATTAAAATCTAAGTGAGAAATAACATGTGTTTAAGTTTAAAATATTTAAATGTAAAAATATACTTAGGGAAAACATTTACATTTATATATCATATAATTCTACTGACTCAATATTATATTCATCACAGTATGTCACTTGTAATTCAAAAAGAGTCAAATTAATTTACCTTTCCTGGTGTTTTTAAAATGCATTTAACTTTTTCAATTACATTAGAAACATCCCCAGAATCTTTCAACTTCTTCCTGATATCTTCTTCCAATTCTTCCCACTGAAAAGCACCTGTAGCAAAGTAGTACATAATTAGATTTTTCTGTTACAAAAGAAAGTAAGAAAAATAAATTTCAACTAGCTATCAATGATCCTTTTAAAAAATATTTTATTTTTTCTTTACCAAAGACATGGCCTTATAATCAAAACATTTAACAGCACTCATACTTTCAACAAATCAGTTTTGCTTCCCCTAATTATTTCCCCAAACCTGAAGTCTTCCTCCCTGCACAGCTGCCACTGCTCTGTAATAGGTGGCCATCTAGTGAAAAGAACCTTGCCCAGAATATGAGCTACTATGACAAATGGTCCAACACCCAAGTTACTTACTTGCCTTGGGGAATAAGGCAGATGAGGTCTCTCCTAAAGTTGAACTAAATCACACTCATCTTGGACAGTAGATGCATGGGTTCCCAAAGTGGGCAATACCGCCCCCAGGGGGTGCTGGGATGAAATACAGATACATAAAGAATGCAAATTTGTCACTGCATCTTTTTGTTTATTTTCTTAAAGAAGGTAGATTTTCAGGAGGGGCACTGACTGAGTAATTGTATTTTTTTTTCTGTAAAGGGAGTGGTAAAACCAAATAATCATGGGAACCTCTAACTGATAGAGAAATGTGCAGCAGAAACAGAATGTGTTCAGAAGGCCTCCGGTGTTGTTAGGGTCAGCGTGGGATCATCTCTCCAGAAAATCCCTCATGCACCCACAGACAATAAAGCCTGTATAAAAAGGTCAGGAGTAAAAGAACCCCCTAGAAGCCAATGGATCCAAGACCAAGAAAACTTGCTTTATGCCAGCGATTCTCAACCCTTGCTGTGCATTATATTTTACCTGGGGATAGATCTACAAAACGCCATCAGAGGATGGCTCATCCCAATTAATTAAAATTTCTGCACCCGGGGCTCCTGACTCTAATACCTTTTAAAAGCCTTCTAAGTGACTTTAATGAGTGCTGCTAATTACCACTGTTGTTCCTTTAGAAATCTCATCCACTATCAGAACCCAGGGCAAGTGGTACACAGCAAGCGGTCAGTAGGTATTTTTGACTGTCCACACTTACCCAAGCTCACGGAGAACACAGATACTACCTTTGTATTCACTTTTCACATTGTAAGTAAAAGTGATATTAAGTTGATATAAATAAAATTATATTAACTAAAGAACATTGACATAATATCTCTGTTCAGAAGATCATTGAAAGCAAGTCTCAAATAACCTACATACATGGGTTTAATAGCAGGTAACTCCTACGGGCCACTGTCTGTGAGAACAGACTCACAAAGAACCAATATCTAAGAATGAAAGGAAGACTGATTCTTAAAAGCACACTAATGAGCGGCTGTTTGCATAATCAGAAATGCTAAGCAAGTAATCTTTGACACCTTTAGGTCCTAATAAAACAGTGATCCTTAGGTGGGGGCCTTTCTTGATAGTAAAAACATTTAACATGAGATCTACTCTCCTAAATGTTTAAGTGTATAGTACAGCATTGTTAACAATAGGCGTATATCATATAGCAGGATCTCTAGAATTTATTCATTTATTGGGTTCTTAGGATAACGTCTCAAAGCACCTAGTTTACTTAGTCCCTTGGAGAGCATGGTATACTCATGTATACCAGACTGTTTTTATGCAGTGCAGAGAGGAGCATGCCACAGAATAATTCTAAGAACAGGAATTATTAAGAATTCTATGAATTCAAAATTAAAGACAAAAGCTCATTTCCACATATTCATCTTCTCTGGCTGCATTTCAATAAGTGATGTGAAATCGCCCATCTGTGACAGGAAGAGCACCAAGCTACATTCTTGAGACTCTTACAAATATTTCAGTTCCTAACCATCTGAGATCATGTGAGTCAGGAGTTATAGCACGGCTGTGTCAAGTATTGTAGGAATGTTACAGTGGTATGCCATTTAAGGATTATGCCCTGAAGACCAGGAACCTGCAGGCCCCACTTTGCCATCTTGCTCCTTTAAGTGTTAGTCATTTTATACTTACACATTATGCAGTCTTTTTTGTTGTCCAATGGAAAACTAACATATGCAAAACAGATGTACCTGGACTGTGTCTAATTATTAAAAAAATTTGATTAGGAAAATAAAACTGAAGCCTTATACTTAAGTGTAAAATGTTAACCAGGCTATTTAAACAGGACCCTCCTAAATATAGGATTAAATATCCATGGTGACACAATACATACAAAATTTCAAATTCCTAAAGGTAAAAAAAAGTATGTTATTTAAAAAGAACTAAGACATTTTTTGTAACTGGTTCATTTTTTTTTTTAAAGCACAAAGCCAGGAGTGGTGGCACATGCTCATATCCCATACTTGGCAGGCTAAGACAGGAGAATCACAGGTTCGAGGACAGCCTCAGCAAATAGTGAGACTCTCATCAACTTAGTGAGACCCTGTTTCAAAATAAAAATAAAATAGGGCTAGGGGTGTAGCTCGGAAGTAGAATGCCCCTGGGTTCCATCCCCAGTACCACAAACAAACAAACAAACAAAATAAATAAATAAAAAAGAAAAAGAACAGGAGATAGTTTTCGTTTGCTTTTTAGCTCGTGTTTGCTCAGGACAAATATCCCTGAACATATCATGCCTTGGGCCAGCCCAACTGATGTGAATACTGACCCCGCGGTCCCTGTCAGCTGTGGCCTCTAACATTACCCATGGGCCGGCGACCCTGCTTCTTCGAGGAAACCATTGCATAATTGTGCCTTAAAAGGAGTGTTCTGTTCAAAAAAACAAAACAGGCCTGGCCCTCTTTTATTGAAGATTCTAAGAAAAACATTAGGGTTAACATTTTTGTTTGATTTGGCAAAAATATTTTTAAAAAGTATTAACCTATTCACAAACAAGGGCTGGAGAATAAAAACATCAATAATGCTCAGACATTTTCTTTTGATAGTGGAATCTGTGTAATGTTTTTGTTTCTCTTAACAAATTTTCTGCATTTTTCAAATTTTTCTCTACTGTGCAAATAAATATACCTTGCATTTGGGGGGAGTGGGTATTGGGGATTGAACCCAGGTGCATTCTACCTCAGAGCTACACCCCCAGCCCTATTATTTATTTATTTTTATTTTGAAACAGGGTCTTACTAAATTATTGAGGGCCTTGCAAAATTGCTGAGGCTGCCCTCAAACCTGTGATCCTCCTGTCTCAGCCTCCCAAATACTGGGATTAAAGGCCTGCGCCATCATGCCTGGCAAACTTATAAGTGATGGATTCTTGTGTTTTTTTGTGTGTATGTGATACTGGGGATTGAACTTAGGGGCACTCTACTACTGAGCTACACCCCTCATCTTTTATTTTGAGACAGGGTCTTGCTACATTGTCCAGGCTGATCTGGAATTTGTGATCTTCCTGCCTTAACCTTCTAAATAGCTGGGATTATAGGAGTGTGCCACCATGCCCAGCTATAGCTTTAATATCTTTTTTTTTTTTTTTTGCGGTACCGGGGATTGAATGCAGGGGCGTTCTACCTCCACGCTACACCCCCGGCCCTATTTTTTATTCTGTATTTTGAAACCGGGTCTCACAAAGTTGCGGAGGGCCTCACTAAGTAGAGAGAGAGAGACAGGGAGAGAGAGAGAGAGAGAAAGAGCTGAGGCTGGCCGCGAACCCGGATCCTCCGGTCTCCGCCTCCCAAAGTACTGGGATTACAAGCATGCGCCACCACGCCCGGCTTTTAATATCTTTTAAAACATAACTTTTGCTGGAGTCAGAGGTTATTATCTATAAGTAATTAAAAATAATTAATAAATTAAAGAATAAACAATAATTAACTGCAGAACCAGTTATTTTCCCTTCTCTACAACCAGCATCGGAGTCCCCTTGCCCTGGAACCTGTCAAGGGCCTGTGCCCCTGCTCATGGCTGACACTATCTCCTGCCTTGGCTAAGAGGTACCAGGAGAGATCGGAGCAGAAACATGACAGTTCAGTATCAGGTTAGGAAGCGGAGCTCTGAACTGGTTGAGGTAGCTCAGGAAGCTCTCCACACTACGCTCTCCAGGAGCCTCCTCCCTCTAATCTGTTTCCTGACTCACTTAGTTTCCACCCAATGGCTAAGATCCACTTTTTTTTTTTCAGTACCGGGGATTGAACCCAGGGGCGTTCTACCTCCAAGCTACACCCCCAGCCCTATTTTTTATCCTTTATTTTGTATCCTTTATTTTGAAACTGGGTCTCATGAAGTTGCGGAGAGCCTCACTAAGTAGCTGAGGCTGGCTGAGAACCCGGATCCTACGGTCTCCACCTCCCAAGTCCTGGGATTACAAGCGTGCGCCACCACGCCCGGCCCTAAGATCCACTTTCTCCCACTTCAGGCAGAGGATACAAGAGGACACTGAGAACCCCAGTTCCAAATAGCTCAACACCAGTCAGCCTTGCAGCTCACCCTATCTTGACTTTGTGATTTAAGCTGGTAATGAGGCTCCTCTCCCTGGCCTTTGAACTAAATTCAAAGCCCCAATTCATGGGCTGTCACTGGAGGTATATGTAGCTGTTTTACTGCTACCATACTGAAGAATATATAACTGGCTTCAAGTTTGTGTGCCCAGGAAGGGACTGAAAGGGTATTATGGAAAAACTGCTGAATAATTCACAGAATTTCAACAGCGAAAGCATTGAAGTCAAACACACTCTTCACAGTTTCTTAAACATGTCATTAAAAACATTTTTCTCTTAACATGCAAACATTTTAGTTTTTCAAAATTAGTCTTAAATTCTGAACTGTGAAATTCTAAGTTTACACATTAAAATCTGCCATACTAAATGAAGTCCTTACCTAGTCTGGCTTATTCACATGATGGCTTCCAGCTGCTAGAACCTACTCTGCCATGCTTACTACAGTGCGCGGGGTGTGTGCTGCATGGGTGCTTGTCTATGCCTTTTTCAAGTGAATAGTCACTGACCTAAAACCACATTCTTCTCCAATATGTGTGGTCCCAGGGGCATTCTACCTCCAAGCTACACCCGCACCCCCAATTTAATTTTTATTTGGAAACAGGGTCTTGCTAAGTTGCTGAGGGCCTCGCTAACTTGCTGAGGCTGACTTTGAATCTGCGATCCTCCTGTCTCAGTCACCCAAGTACTGGGATCACAGGCATGCACCACCACACCCGGCTCCAATATATTTTTACCTACATAAATTCTTTTTTTTTTTTTTTGTGGTACTGGGGATTGAACCCAGGAGCATTCTACCTCTGAGCTACACCCCCAGCCCTAAGCGTGCGCCACCACGCCCAGCTTACCTACATAAATTCTGCATGTTGCAACTGTACCTTTCAAAACTGTAACTTAAATTTTAACTTATAAAATTATATAACAACCCAAATGAAAAGAGTATTCTTATTTTTTACAACAACCACTTAAAAGAAGACTATCCAAGCCGGGCGTGGTGGTGCAAACTTGCAATCCCAGTACTTGGGAGGCTGAGACTGGAGGATCATGGGTTTGTGGCCAGCCTCAGCTACTTAGTGAGGCCCTCCGCAACTTAGTGAGACCCTGTTTCAAAATAAAGAATAAAAAATAGGGCTGGGGGTGTAGCTCAGAGGTAGAATGACCCTGGGTTCAATCCCTGTACCGCAAAAAAATAAATAAAAATAAAAACAGAGTTACCATATGACCTGGCAATTCTACTTCTTGATATATACCCAAAAGAATTGAAAACAGGGTCTCAAAAGAAATATTGTACAATGCTCATAGTGGCATTGTTCACAATAGCTAAAACAGTGAAAGGAATCCAAGTGTCCATCAATAGATGAGGATAAATAAGATGCAAGTATAAGATGCAAGATAAATAAGATGGAAGTATATACATACAACTGAATACTACTCCGCCTTCAAAAGGAATGAAATCTAACAGATGTTACAACTTGGACGAACCTTGAAGACATTATGCCTAGTGAAATAAACCAGTCCAAAAAAACAAAAAGAAAAGAAAGAAAAAACACAAATCAAATTCTGTTGCATTTACATGAAGCACTTAGTCAAAATCAGAGACAGAAAGTGGTTGTCAGGGGCTTGAGGAGAGGTGAATAGGAAGTTCTCATTCAATGGGCACAGAGTTTCAGTTTTACAAGATAAAAACAGCGAAAGGGATGGGTGGTGATGGCTGTAAAACATTATGAATGTACTTAAAGCCACTGTGCTCTACACTTAAAAATTGCTAAGATAGAAAATTTTGCTATGTGGTTTTTCCACAATTTAAAAAACTGGTGGTTAAAAAAAATGAGGCAAGGAAATCTGTTAGGAAGACAGAAACCTTGGGTCAATTCCTATATATAAAGCAAATATTATGTCACGTATAAACTATACCTCAGATGGCAGGAAGAAAATAAATGTAAAACTAACCAATTCCCTTCAGGACCATGCATACCGCATCTCAAAAACTGAAAAGAGCATCAGTAACCAGAACCCTGTGACAAGATACCTGAGTAAATGAAGCGCAGGATATCTGATAAACATGAACAGAAGACTGCGTCTTTGACGACGACTCGCAAAGGTGGATTGCCCGAAGATTCCTGGCTAGCACCTGGAAATGCGGCCTCTCTGTTTATGGCAAAGAGATCCTGGGTGGTTCGGATGATACTGGAATCCTGAATGTCAGTGGGGCTCTTCACGTTGAAGAGCAGCATGAAAACGTGGCTGACAGCGCAGAGCACGATCTTGTGGGCCTCCACGACCTCCTTCACATCCGGGTGGTAAAACACCACGTCCACACACTGGCAGCAGAACAGCAAGTTATTTAAGTCAGAGTTATAATGCGACGCTTCAGCCTTCAACACAGGCATCTTTTCTGTTTAAAAAAAAAAAAGAAAATCAAAACAATAAATTACATTTTAGGTCTACAGACTCTATAATTTTAGGTTTACTTTAAATGCAGTAAAATATTTTAAAATTATGTTAGGTTGAACCATAAGAAAGTGCCAATATTTGACCATTTTTTCCACCTATGAAAACAGCGATTTGGTATAGCTTACCCTAAGCATACATAAACAAAATTTTAGGGATTATAGAATTGTATAACACAGACACACAATAACCATGTTTATATATTACAGTGCAAATGAAACATCTACTAGTGACACAAGGAACAATAACATTGCTCATTGTGTTCCAAAATAAATATTCCAGCCAGGCATGGTGTCACACTCCTGTAATCCCAGTACTTACGAGGCTGAAACAGGAGGACTGCAGGTTCGGAGCCAGCCTCAGCAACTTAGGCCCTCAGCAACTTAGCAAGACCTTGCTTCCAAATGAAAAATAAAAAGGGCCAGGGGTGTAGCTCAGAGGTAGAATTCTCCTGGGCTCAATCCTCAGCACCACAAATGCATACATACATACATACATACATACATACATACATACAATATTCCCCCAATGCTGAACTTTTGTATTTAGTAGTCACTATTTTTTACTTCTATCTGACAAAAAAATTCAAAATACTGAATAAGTTCTAAAGAACCCAATCCCACATCTGAAGTCCTTTCTATCACAGGACCAGAACTGAAAGTCAAGGACCAAGTTATTAGAATTCTGCAACTTCAACCAGGTGTGGTGGTGCACGTGTGTAATACGAATACTTGGGAGGCTGAAACAGGAGGATCACAGTTTCAAGACCAGCCTCGGCAACTTAGTGAGACTGCTTCAAAATAAAACATAAAATTGGGTTGGGGGTTGTAGCTCAGAGGAAAAATGCCCCAACATTCAATCCCTATTACTACCACCAAAAAAAAAAAAAAATCTGCAACTTCTTAAATGTCAGGGCTCAGAGTCTTTTTTTTTGCGGTACTAGAGATTGAACCCAGGGGCATTCTATCTCCGAGCTACACCCCCAGCCCTATTTTTTATTCTTTATTTCTAAACAGGGTCTCACTAAGTTGCAAAAGGCCTCACTAAGTAGCTGAGGCTGGCAGTAAACCCAGATCCTCCGGTCTCAGCCTCCCAGGTACTGGGATTACAAGTGTGCGCCACCACGCCTGGCTAGGGCTCAGAGTCTTGAGTCTTGGACTCTACTGTGTTGGAATCACCTTGACCACTTTAGTTTGATTCTAGTCTTCTTTCATTCACCTCCCAAGAATAAGAACATACTCCTATCAATCACAATACCATTACCATAGATAAGAGAATTAACAACTGTTCTACAGACTCATCTAATTTCCAGTGCATTTTAAAATTTCACCCAAATGTTCCATGAACATCTCTGAGATGTTTTTATTGAACCACTATCTAATCAAGGTTCATGCATGGCATTTGGTAGTTATTTTGCACTAGTCTTTATCTAGAATATCTCCCCTCCTCCACCACATGCTATTTTTAAGAATCTACAGGCTCAAATTTTAAGACACTTCTGAAAATGTGATTGCAGTACCACCTGCTTCAGTGTCACCTAATAAGCTTCTGGCCCTGGCCCTGTCCCAGGTTCACTGAATCAGTGTCAGGTGGGCCCTGACCAGGCTCAGTTGAGAACGACTGCTCTATGACCTGTGAGGAATGATCTACGATAAATGTCTGCAAATGTCCACATACCTGGTTGTTCCAGCTGAGGAGGCCTAATTCCATGAAACGAGTTGCTCATTTTCCTTTTCTTCATTTTTTCACTTGTCTTCTGATTTAAGGCTTGAATCATAAAATATTCCAACTAAAACATGAATTAAATCTGAATTAAAGATCCAACAAAATTATATCTCTGAAATGATTAGTTGCACCCCAAATCACATTTGCCAAATGGTGTGTGTGTGTGTGTGTGTGTGTGTGTGTGTGTAGTGCTGGGGGTGGAACCAGGGGCATTCTACCTTTGAGTTACACCCTCCACACTATTTTATTTTTTATTTGGAAACAGGGTCTCACAAAGTTGCTAAGTTGCTGAGACTGGTTTTGAACCTGTGATCTGCCTTTCTTGGCCTCCCAAGTACTGGGATTACAGGTGTGTGCCACCACGCCCAGTTTGCCAAATGTTTTTAATGTCAATACCATGTACGTTTGCATTAGCAAACATTGGAACACATTTTTTTTAATCTTAAAAATGTATTTAAGGAAACAGATTGTGCCTTGTCGAAACATAAAGTTACCCATTAAAGAAAGAATTATTTTCTTGAGTAATCAAGAAGCCATACACTACAACTGCATGGCAATTGACAGTTTTCTCAGTGGGCAACCATGGAAATTAATACTAGTGAAATTCAAGACAGGAACAGATCTGGTTCTATGTCTACAGATGTTCCTACCAGCTAGGAAACTTCACTTTTTTTTTTCTCTTGGGCCAATTTCTTTGAAATCCATCTTTTATTGTACAAATTAAAAATCTCATCCCCGTGTACTTACGTAGCTCCAGGCCTGTAATCTACCTTAGGCCTGGAATAAAAGCACAAATAGATGTCCACCCACCTAGCAAAATACTTAAATGTTGTACAGGAAGAAAACAAACTGTTATGCAAAAGATAGTCTATACTCCTGCTTTAACAAACTATAAAGGCCTGGCTAACCAGATACAGATTTAAATCTCAGACTCCTCAGATGTTCATGTAATACAGGAAAGATAGCTCCTAACTCCCAGGCCCTAAGACCACCCCCTTCTCATCCCAGCTCTATTCCATGCCTTGAGGAGCTCCATACACACATGGACATCCAAACTCCATCCCCTCTCCCCCTGCTCTTCCTCCCCCAGAAATAGTTACCTGTCAACCACCTCTCAGGCCTACGGGTGCACACACCAAGCAATGCAGTCCACTTCAGAAGGACAGACCCAGAGAAGGGGCTTGCACAGGCCAGAAAAATGGACTCTGGGCCAGTAGCCAGAGAATTCTGGGGACCTGGGTTTGGGACCACAGTCATAGCACTGTCCAGTAGAACTTTCTGCATTGATGGAAATGTTCTATAATATCCGCATCATCCAATAGAGTAACCACTATCTACATGTAGCTATGGAACAACTGAAATGTGACTAAAATGCTTAAGGAATGGAATGTTATTCTATTTCAATTAATTTAAATATAAATAGCCACATGGTTGGATGGTGCAGGTCTAGACAGTTATTTGGGCCCTGCAAAGAGGGATACAACTGCACAGGACCAGATGGGCCTCTGAAGCTCTCAGGCAGGTGCCCTTTCACCCAGTTCTGAGGAGTGTACCATACACCTCTTCATCCCTGGCTCTTAAACACAGATTTTAAATGCCCCTTTCTCTATATCATCTCCATCCATATTCTTACAAATGCCATTATTTCTTACACTCAAGATCTCAGTTGCACACAACTATTCAAGAATCTAAGAAGAGATCATTCTTATCATATCAAGACTTGAGTTGGAAAGAAACCACCATATCTTTCTACCAACTATAACCAATCCTCAATCTTTGCAATGCCTCTAACGCTAACTCTAACTTTAGGTTATAGGAAGAAAGAGAAACAGAGAAAGACCAGAAAGTGGGAGATGGAAGGTGGGAAGAGTGATCCTGAATATTTCAGGCTTAGGATCTTGGAATGGGGAGCCAGGAGACCTGAGGCTCCCAATAGAACCAACCTCCTTTCCAAATGGAACCATATCTTCCCCCCCTAGTTCCCTAGGTATTGCACAGATATGCAAAAGTCTTGACCAAATTAAGATTTTTGCAAGCTACTACAATATTATTACTGGGTGAATAATAGCCACTTCTATTTGAGAGAAATCAGTATTAGTTTCTTCTTTTAGCCAGGTTAATTAGATGCAGAATGAAATTTCTATAGCCATCTGTGGAGACATCAACATTTCAGCATGGACATACATAATAAATATTCTGGTATACTGAGAACAGTAATCAATAATGATCTAGGGGACTCATAAAGAATTTCTTTTTTTTTTTTTTTGTGGTACCAGGGATTGAACCCAGGTGTGTTTTACCTCCGAGCTACACCCCCGGCCCTATTTTTTTATACTTTATTTTGAAACCAGGTCTCACGAAGTTGCAGAGGGCCTCACTAAGTAGCTGAGGCTGGCCGTGAACCCAGATCCTCCGGTCTCCGCCTCCCAAGTACTGGGATTACAAGTGTGTGCCACCACGCCCAGCTGATAAAGAATTTCAAAGTGCTCACACTTAATGTGCAGTTTTCTTTAATCTTAACCTCTCATGAATGATTATCAGATTTGTCTGTTGAGAGGAGTCACTTCTTGGAGGATTGGAAAGACAGTTCAAAGTTAGTAAATTCTTAAATGATACAACTCCACAGTATTCTCCAAGTACCTTACAGTTCTAATATTATAGGGTAAGTGCTGTGTGTTAAATGAGCCTCAAAATGACCAGAAGAAGCCAGGTGCAGTGGCACACTCCTGTAATATGAGTATTTGAGAGGCTGAGATAGGAGGATCACAGGTTCAAGGCCAGCCTTGGCAACTTAGCGAGACCCTGTTTCAAAATAAAGAATAGAAGGGGCTAGAAGTATAGTTCAAAGGTAAAACATCCCTGGGCTTAACCCCAATACAAAAAAAAAAAAAAAAGATCACAAGATCCCCAAAACTGCTACTGCAACCTAGCAAGCTAATCCTGGCTCCCCACATATCCAACAAGAAGCTATTTACTTGCATAAGTAGTTCCTCTGAATATGTTTGAACTACAACAAGCTTAGGGTGTGAAATCTTACTGAAGCACTCATAGAGAAAGAAAAGCCATTCTTTTCAATTGGTATGTGGAAATGAAAAATAACTTTTAGGGCCCCCTGGTTCAGGCTGCCAGGTTCATTCAGCTGTAAAAAAAGATCTCTATTAACTTGTGACATCACAGGTGTAAGAAAACATGCTTTTGATATGAATGAGGACCAATAAAGTGCCACCATGTGAACATTTCCAAAATATTAGACAATAAAAAAAGTTTCATTTGGAAAGAAAAATGTATAAGTTTACTCTGATAAAATCTTTGCTGCTTTCATTTTATTCCTCAAGTTTAAAACTAATCATGCCTTTAAAACTAAAGTTCAAATTGATGCTCCAGAATATATCTAAAGAGCCAGCCTGGCTGGGTGTGGTGGAACACACCTGTAATCCCAGTACTTGAGAGGCCAAGACAGAAGGATTCCAAGTTTGAGGCCAGTGCACAGTAACTTAGCAAGACCCTGTTTCAGAATAAAAAATAAAATAGGGTTGGGGGTACACCTCAGTGGTAGAGCACCCCTGGGTTCAATCTCAAGTACTAAAGGTGGGGGGAGATCCAGCCTGACAAATGACTTCATATGCAATAGGAATTTTTACTTACCACTCCTCCAAAATACTTTCCTATGTAGAAGTCATCGAGGCTGTGTAGTTCAAGATAAGTGGCTCCTAGTTCTTTAGCAAGTTGGATCCCTTCGGTTGTACTAACACAGCTCCCTCTGTCTGAGGTGCACAGTGGGCATGTGCAAGGTAATTCTTCTGGAAAAAAAAATGAGTTTCAAAACAAAGAACTTTGTAAGTAAACAGGAAAAAAGGAAGGAAGGAAAGAAGGAAGGAAGGAAGGAAGGGAGGGAGGGAGGGAGGGAGGGAGGGAGGGAGGGGCACACACAATCAGAACATTAAACAACAAATTAAGAAAGAGCTTATACCAGGCCACTATCTACTAGGCTCTGAATGAGAGGTATCAATGACCATAGAAAGGTTCCTAAGTCAGAGGGGTAGCTGGCAAAAATCTTCCATTCTGTTGGCTCTCTGTTGAGGGTCTTGATAGTTTCCTTTGCTGCACAAAAGCTCTTCAATTTAATGCAATCCCATGTATTGATTCTCATTTAATTTTCCTGTGCCTTTGGGTCTTGTTGAGGAAGTCTTTACCTGTGCCTATGTGTTGAAGTGTTGGACCTATGCCCTCTTCAAGTAGCTGCAAGGTCTCTGGTCTGATTTCTAGGTCTTTGGTCCATCTTGAGTTGGTTCTTGTGCAAGGTGAGAAGGTGGGGTTTATTTCCATTTTTCTGCATATGGTTAGCCAGTTTTGTCAGCACCATTTGTTGAAAAGGCTATCTTTTTTCCAGTGGATGTTTTTAGCCCCTTTGTCAAAAATCAATTGGCTGTAGGTATGTGGCTTTGTTTCAGAGTCTTCTACTCTGCTCCACTGGTCTTTGTGTCTACTTTTGTGACAGTATCATGCTGTTTTTATTACTATGGCTTTATAGTATAGTTTGAAGTCAGGTATTGTGATGCCTCCTGTATGGTTCTTGTTGCTGAGAACTAATTTGGCTATTCTGGTTTTTTTGTTGTTCCAAATGAATTTAAGGACAGATTTTTCTATGTCAGTGAAGAATGACTTTGGTAGTTTAATGGGTATTGCATTGAATCTGTAATGCATGTGTGTCTATGTTTATAGCTGCACAATTCACAATTGCCAAACTTTGGAACCAGCCAAGGTGTCCATCAACAGATGAATGGATTACAAGACTATGGGATATGTACACAATAGAATTTTATGCAGCCATAAAGAAGAACAAAATTACATCATTTGTAGCGAAATGGGAAGAATTAGGGAACACCATGCTAAGTGAGATTAGTCAGGCACAAAGAGTGAAAAGTCAGATGTTTGCCTTAATATGTGGAAGCTAGATAGAAGGAGATTTAGAAGGGACTCCAGATAAAGAAAATGAAAACTTTAGATGAACAAAGAAGATGACCTAACTGAGGGAGTTGGGAGGGGGTGGAGGGAAACACACTAAAGCGCATGAGGTATATATCCAAACTTATAAAACTCAATCACTGTGCAAAGCACTAAAGGGAGGGAATGGGGTAGGATTTGAGGGAGGGCTAAATGGGCAATGTGTGCATGTATGATTCTTCTAACATGACACCTATGAAATGTATAATTACAATGCACCAATAAATGGATATAAATTGAAAAAAAAGAAAGGTTCCTAAGTAACCTACTAACTACAAGGAGAATACATAGCATTTTAGAAAATAGAAGCATTTAAAAACAGACAAATGAATATTACCAAAGCTCGTACAGTAACTAGAAAAATCAGCCAGGATGGCAGACTTGTTGCTTTTTACACATCCTTGACATCCTGAACACTGATATTTCTAGGCCAGTAGAAAAGAATCCAAATTTAACAACTAGATTGCCCATAGAAACCATGAAAAAGGGTGGGTTGGATTTTTTTATAATAAACTTTAAATATATAAATATAGTTACTAAGTTTGAATAAACCTTATACTTTTAAAGAAACCCTCAATTTGACCTGATTTTCAAGGCTGCAAGCTACCACTCTTTGTAAATTTCATATGAAGTACATTCTTACTAATTCAAATATTTCAATCATTTGACTATAAAGCATTCAACCTTAGAGACTAAATTCAATCACTTTTTATCTCTTAAGATTAAAAAATTTAAAATTGAAGGAACAAGTAACAAGTATTTACTAAAAAAGTGAACTCTCCCAAGATTCACAGTTGCACCACATGAAGATTTATGACTGGGAAGGTGTAGCTCAGTCTATAAAAACACTCTCTACTAATGCTAAAAATATATGTTCAACTCCATTTTTATCCTCGCTTTGTTTTGTTTCATGACCACATGAGATATGTCACTGTTCAAAAGGCAGTCAAGTCAAAAGACGGTAAACTTGTTTCTAGAGATGTGTGTTGCTGCAGGTTAGCTTTCCTGGGAAGCAGACTCA
This sequence comes from Glis glis, assembly GCA_004027185.1. Classification (NCBI taxonomy): domain Eukaryota; kingdom Metazoa; phylum Chordata; class Mammalia; order Rodentia; family Gliridae; genus Glis; species Glis glis. The sequence continues at coordinate 20,382 of PVJS01017004.1, read as the reverse complement.
AGAGATGGAGACTGGTGTGAAGGAGGTTTACTGGGATTGACCCTGGGAGAAACCCTTCTCAGGAGAAATGTGGGTGTGAATAGAGGAAAAACTTGAATGCAATGCTGCTGTACCAGCGACCACGGCTGATCCCATGGGGACTTCTGGAGCATAGCTGGTCTTTTAGAGTTGTTCCACATTTGGGTTAAAGCAGCTGGGCCTTTGCATTCTATCCATAAATGAACCAGTAATAGGGCTATATCCACGGAGGAGATATACATTGGGCATGGGAGCTGCTATCAGTGGAGAATAATACTTGGAAAGGGACTCAGCCTGTGCCATCAGCCAATAAGCCTGGTAACTGAGGGAGTGAGCACAGTGGACCTGAAAGGGATGTGAGCAACCCCCCAGCTGCACAACAAACTTCCTACCTATCTATTGCATGCAGACAGAGCACATATGTGTATAGATGGGCTATGTAGTGCACATGCACACTATGCATGAAAACACACACACACACACACACACACACACACACACACACATTTAGATCATTTTAGTGTTGCTGAAAGCATTCTGGAACTCAAAACCACCTGTTCATATTCTCATTTTACAGGCAAGGAAACTGGCTCCAAGAGGTGATATAACTTGTTCAAGTCTCCTTGTGAGTCAGATATGGAGAAACAACAATAAACTGTTACTTGTTCTACCTAATAAAAGTGACATCAAAAAATAGGATAAAAATTTAGTTTGAGTAAAAAAATTATTGGTTCCAAAAAATATGGTAATCTAAAAATTAAGCTTGGGTTCTTTCATTATGCCATAAATTCTAATCTGGATTTTTTCTTTTTACTTTTACTAAAATCATTTTAGGTTTAGAGTGAAGTTTTCAAGCAGAAATTTGTCTACCTAAAAAAAATAACACACTGGTATTTCACATTTTGTACAAAGCCCTTGTAAACAGCGCCTTTGACTTTCTGAAGACAGAGGCCTTCTTATGTCTACAAAGGTCTTCTTATGTTGATGGAATGGGTGGGTAGGCAGACCATTTTATTAAACTTTATGTCCAGACAAAAATCAAGTGAAGTCAGTAGTGTTTCAAGTGAAAAATGAAGTGAACTTAATGCAAAATAACTTAACAAAAATACTGATTTGAGGGGAAAATACAACTAATTTTAGGTTTAAGTCAGCTGAATGTTGTTTTCCATTGTGCATAGCTGTAAGCATCTCGCTGATAACACATCCTGAGGAAAGCTCCTCCTTATAGCTAATCCTTCTATCTCCCCTATGACACCAAAGACACTTTTTTCTTTTTCTTTTTTTCATCTCTCTTTTGTGTGTGTGTGTGTGTGTGGCACTGGGGATTGAACCCAGAGGCAGTCTACCAGTCTACCTCCAAGGTACACCTCCAGCTCCATTTTATTTTTAGTTTAAAATAGGGTCTCACTAGGTTGATGAGAGCCTCATTATTTGCTGAGTCCATACTCAAATATGCAATCCTCCTGTCTCAGCCTCCCAAGTACTGGGATTACAAGTGTACACCATCACACCCTAATAAGACATTTCTTTTTGATCACTTACCTAGTCATTATACACCATATTATGCTGTATTGGTTGCTACTTAGCCACCTACTTTTAGCTCTTCCACTGAGCTATACTCTTGGCCCTAAAATATTTCTGAAAACCTTCCTCATAGGCTCTTGTTCCTAATTAGTTATTTTTTTTATTCTCTTCTAAACCACCTGTATTCTTCCATATTAATCAGCCATATAATCTAAGATTCTAAGTAAAAGTCTGACTTGAGTTGTTTAGAGCAGGAAAACCAACAAAGCATTTCTGGGTTAAATAAATTTACATTAAGCATTTTATCAGGAACAGAGGACTCAAAATAATTTTTATTTATTTATTTATTTATTTATTTATTTATTTATTTTTGCGGTACCGGGGATTGAACGCAGGGGCGTTCTACCTCCGCGCTACACCCCCGGCCCTATTTTTTATACTTTATTTTGAAACCGGGTCTCACGAAGTTGCAGAGGGTCTCACTAAGGAGAGAGACAGAGAGAGACAGAGAGAGAGAGAGAGAGAGAGAGAGAGAGAGAGAGATAGGGAGAGAGTGAGAGAGCAAGAGAGCTGAGGCTGGCCGCGAACCCAGATCCTCCGGTCTCGGCCTCCCAAAGTACTGGGATTACAAGCGTGCGCCACCATGCCCGGCTCAAAATAATTTTTAAATTGTGGTGTCTTGTGATCAGAATGGCTCTGGGAACCAGAGTACTATATTTCTAGCTAACAGTGTACTTTTTTTTCTTACATGTTCTCTTTTAAGATGTTATTATAAAACATTTACTTTTTAAAGCAAACACAATGTAACTCTAAACCGGGTGTGGTGGTGCTCGCTTGTAATCCCAGTAATTAGGAGGCTGAGACAGGAGGATCACATGTTTGAGGCCAGCCTTAGCTACTTAGTGAGGCCCTCTACAACTTAATGAGACCCTGTTTCAAGATAAAGAATAAAAAAAATAGGGCTGGGGTGTAGCTTGGAGGTAGAATGCCCCTGGGTTCAATCCCCAGTACCACAAAAAAAAAGGTAACTCTAGCATTCAAATGAATGGCATCTCTTTCAAAGTAGTATAGCTTTGGGAACCTGTAGGGTGATTCTTACAATGAAACTTTTAACAATTCTTTATCAAAAATTCAAGCCCAGCAAAATACCAGGCTCTAGCAGAGCTTCAAAAATAATTGAAAGACAGGATGTCCATGTTCAGGAGCTTGAGGCTATAAATACATCTAGGCACATTCCAGGAAAAAAAAAAAATCTCCTTTAAAGATAGATTTAATACACATGCTTGTAATCCCAGTACTTGGGAGGCGGAGACCGGAGGATCCGGGTTCGCCGCCAGCCTCAGCTACTTACTTCGTGAGGCCCTCCGCAACTTCATGAGACCTGGTTTCAAAATAAAGGATAAAAAAATAGGGCCGGGGGTGTAGCTCGGAGGTAGAACACCCCTGGGTTCAATCCCCGGTACCGCAAAAAAAAAAAAATTTAGTAAAAGCCAAAAATTTATTCAGAGCTGAGGATGAGGAAGACAGCCACACAGTTAAGCTTGTCAGAAACATACATAACAAAAGAAAGAGATGAGACTGATTATATTTGCTGAACAAGTTCTAAAGACAGTTTCAAGAGAATTACCAGAATACCCAGCAGTTTCAGGGGGTAGTGGGCGATAAAGGTCCTTGAGTTGAATAGCCAGATTTAGCTCTGTAATTACTTTGTAATCACATCTTATATGGTAAATTAGTTTCATCTTGTTAGTGACATTGATTTTTTCACTTAGATTATTCATAAAACCATTCATTCACTCATTGAACAAGTGTTTATTGCACACCTACCACATATTAAACACTAGGGATATAAAGATGGAAAGATAAAGGGAACTCAGTCAACTAAGCCAAGATAGACATGACTGCAAACAATTGCAACATATTATAATAAGTACTAAAATAAAGGTGTACAAAGTTACCATGGGAACAGAACAGAGGGAAGTGCCTCTGCCTGGGGGGAATAGGGAAGGAGTCACAGAAAAGGCAATGACTTAAAGGATAAGTACGAAATTGCTAGGCAGATATGTTAGGGGCATGGGGGGGGGCGGATATAGCATATGTAGAGGTCTGAGCATGAGGAAAAAGGAGGAAACATTCAATTCCAGCTTCAAGATGGCAAGCTAAACCCACACTGATCTCCCCTCCCTGCCCAGCTACAGAAATTATTAAATGAAGGGGCTGGAGGAGGAAAGAAAGAAGGGAGGACAGGAGGGAGGAAAAGAGGAAAGAAGGACAGAATACATAGCAATCCTAAAAAATAAAAGGGGAGATCTCATCAGCCCCCAAACTAGGAGTGCCTGACAGAATGAAGGCAGATGGCATAGGACTAAAGGAATGCATAGGAGGGGCCTCAGCGTCGCAGCAACATCAAGAGTGCCCACTGCCCCACAACAGGGAAGCAAGAAGTAGGAGGTGCCCAAAAGCAACTGGGTGGCAATTAACTGGAGTACACCAGTAGAAGCAGACAGGCCTATTGATTCGGCTTGCACTCCACTTCCTCTGCCCACCTCCACAGCAGGTGGGCAGAGGAAAGCATCAATCCAGTGGGAAAAGTAAACTGAAAAAGTAGGAAAATTAAGAATTATCCAACATTTGAGAAACATCCATACCATATAACAAACTCACCAAATAGAAAGGCTTAGAATGCCTACACAAAACCAGACAATATTCAAATCAAAATACAATTATTAAGTATAACTAAAATATGCTGAATTTTCAAAATAAATAGTGCATCCTTAAGACATGAACAAAAAATGAAAGATCCAATTAGCGATCTTGAAAATGAAACGCTGTTGAAGTAAAATAAAATAATAATAATCAAGCAGAATTAACATGTGAGCTGGGGGAAAAAAGGTCAAGGACAAATGCAAGGCAAAGAAACAGAGGATTGGGAATATAAGAGAGACGTAAGAGCATTGGAGGAGACACATAAGTATCAGCATCAACCTAATAAGGATCCTGAAAAACACTGAACAGAAAAAAATAAAGGGATGATAAAGTCAGAAGAAGTCAGAAAGGCAACTCTCCCAGACCTAAAGAGAAGTGTTACGTTTTTCATGCAGTTCAGGGTGACTAGTATGTAAGACAAGGGATTGTGCCCTACAAGGCTCTAGAAGTAGATGGAAGGCAGATCATGAAAGATCTTATATTCCAGGTAAGGATTTTACAATAGAAAGTTATTAACGCAAGATACAAATACTGCATTGGAATGAGGGTATCACTGGGAACCTATGATTTAAAAAAAATATATAATCCCCGGCTCTACCCACTGAAAAGATCTGGACGCAATGATGCCTAAAGTAATAAGCGCCTTAGATATGGCTTCTTCTAAATATCATTATTCAAGCTGGGTGTGGTGGCACATGCTTGTAATCCCAGTACTTGGGAGGCTGAGACAGGAGGATCCGGATTCACGGCCAGCCTCAGCTACTTAGTGAGGCCCTCGGCAACTTAGTGAGACCCTGTTTCAAAAAAATAAAGAATAAAAAATAGGGCTGGGGGTGTATCCCAGTGAGTTCAATCCCCGGTACTGCCAAAAAATAAAATAAATTAAATATCATTATTTAGCCAGGCACAGTGGCGCATGCCTGTAATCCCAGTACTTGGGAAGCTGAGACAGGAGGATCACAGGTTCAAGGCCAGCCTCAGCAACTTAGTGAGGCCTCTGCAACTTAGTGAGACCCTGTTTCAAAAATAAAGAATAAAAAACAGGGCTGGGGGTGTAACTTGGAGGTAGAACGCCCCTGAGTTCAATCCCTAGTACCTAAAAAAAAAATAAAATAAAGTGAGCCTTGAACGTCTTGTGCCAGAAAACAAGGAAGAGCTTCAAAACTGACGGGAACTAGCCTGAAAAGGCTCCCTCTGGGCAAGCATGGCGTAATGTGAGCATCAGAAAGAATAATCAAGAGATTATAAAATGTTGTATCGAAAACCCAAATTCATGAATCATAATCATTCTTTTAAAAAAAGGCGTGGGACAGAGAGAAGGGAAAGCTCTATTTACAGAAGAATACCAACTAGTAATTGTAGAAGGAATGATAGAAAAACACTCTTTGTAAGCACATTTATGACAACTGAAAGAACTGGGCAAAATAATGAGCCCAATTTTTTTTAAATGTCAATGTCATGAAAGACACCCCCTTCTCCCCCCACCCCAGAAAAAGCCCACACTGGGGACAGTTCTGGATGAAAGAGAATAGAGAGACAAGACAGATAAATGCAAAGTACAATTTGTATCATGGATTGGAACAACAGCTACAAAGCACAGTACTGGAACTGGGGAAATGTAAATACAAATTATATTTTAAATAATAATATAATATCTGGGCATGGTGGCTCATGCCTGTAATCCTAGTACTTGGGAGGCTCAGGAGGATCACGGTTCAAGGACAGCCTCGGCAAGATAGCGAGACCCTCAGCAACAGAGAGATTCTGTTCCCAACAAAATTTTTTAAAAGGGCTGGGGATACAGCTCAGAGGTAGAATGCCTCCAGGTTCAATCCCCAGTACCATAATAATAGTATGTTAATTTTTTTGAGTGATGATTATAGTATGGCTAATAGGAAAATTGCCTTGTTCTTAGATGATACATGCTGAAGTAATTAGGAGTGAAGAAATCTGTACTGTTTACAATTTAGTTTCAAATGGTTCAGACAAAAAGTGTGTGTGTGCATGTGCATGTCTACGTGCACATGTGTGTTTATAAATTCTGGGGTTCAATGTCCTATTCCTATCAACCTTCTTATGTTTGAAATTTTGCATAATAAGCGTTAGCAAAGAAGGAAGCTCCTAAAGAATTTGAAGCCTTGAGTGTCTGATCTGACTTGTATTCTAGCATGATAATTTAAAAGGATTTATTTCAAAAAAAGGCAAACCAAGAACAAGAGGTCAGAGGCCAGTTTACCATGAAGCTAACAAAGCTTATGCTTCAAGGACTTCTTTTTGTGGTTCCTTTCCAAAGCCCTAGGAGGAACCTGAACAATGTGTTCTTTCACATGACCATATGCTTTTGTAAAACTTGCAAAATAAGATATTTTAACTATATTTGGGTAAGACCACTGTCTCTTTCCACCCTAACGCAATTTACCTTGTATCAGGCAACTCTGGAGTAATCGTGGGCATTCTGGAAATGCTACTAAAGGGAAATGTAACTTTAGGTTTAGTGAGTTATTAATTGTGGTTTGTAGACACTTTGGTTTTTTTTTTGTTTTGTTTTGTTTTGTTTGCAGTAGTGAGGACTAAACCCAAGGGAGGGCTACCACTGAGCTACATTCCCAACGCTTTTTATTTTTTTGAGACAGAGTCTGTCTCATTAAGTTGCCCAGGCTGGCCTCAAACTTGCAATGCTCCTGCCTCAGCCTCCCACATTGCTGGGATTACAGGCATGCACCACCATGCCTGGCCGTAGACACTGTACAGTTAAGTGTTTGATAACTGTCCTAGTATAGGAATGACTTTCAGGAATGCTTCTGCCATCCACAGAGCAGACTAATTTGGCATCAAATACTAGAATGCTGAGCTGAAATATGAACTCAACACAAACTCTGGTGCCTGGGCCAGAAAGATGGGGAGAATGAAGAAACATGCTGGAAACAAAAACAAACACAACAACAACAACAAACTGATTATCGTTCTCTTCTCTCTAGAGCAAATAATCACAAGGTGATTCAAATGAACACACACCACCACACCCAGCTATTATATTATTATTTAAAATACAATCCATATAACAGCTCACCCACTGTTATCTACCTAAAAATCCTGTCCCACGCCCACATCTTTATGTGGATAATCTATCCTTCCCCCTGGATAGGCCTTCAGGTTGTCAAAAAGAACTTTCTACGGCTCAATGTCAGCAAAAGAACACAGCGACTGACTTCCTTCATCACTGTGGAAGAGCAGTTTGTTTGTTTATTGTGGTGCTAGGGATCAAACCCAAGGCCTTGTGCATACTAGGCAAGGCTTCACAGCATCCAAAATATCAGAGGATTTAAAGAAGTGTTGGGCTGTTAAATAGAAACATATTTTATAAATGTTTGTGGTATTGGATAGTTCTTTTAGTTTTATAATTTGTTATTCTTTCTTTTCTCATTCTAAATAACTATTTTCATATATATCTATATATCTATATATCTGTAATTGTGGTGCTTTTTTTCCCATCACAAAGTACCTTCAAAATTGTGTAAGTCTGAGGTTCTACAAAATCTGCAACTGTCCTTTCAGGAGGGGGAAAAAAGCCACTACGAAAGATAAAAAATAATTAAATTACAAGGATTTAGAATCCAGTGAGATAAAAGAGAAAGCAATGAGTTTAAGATTTATGTAAGATATAAAATCAAAAGAGTGTCGGAATCAATTGGATGTGGGGTATAGGACAGAAAGGTGGGTACAGATTTTACATCATTCACCAGAACAGGGATTCAGTAGTAGAAGGAGGAGATCTGTGGACATGTGGGTCAGGAGAGAGACTGGAGCCACGGATTGGACAATCATCGTGTGTATACAGGTGGGGAAGCCAGGGCAATTGATTAGCAGGCTCACGGTCTGGGTAAAGGGCAAGAAGAGGTGAAGCCAAAGGCTGGAGCCCTGGGAAACAGATCCATGATGTGCTGGTGCTCCTGGGGGAGGTGCAGGGGAGGGTGAGGGAACCAGCAAAGAAGACAGAGAACTAGAAGAACCAGGAAAGAAAGAGTAGCTTCATTAAGCAGAGGGAGAGGGATACTTGAATAATTTCAAAGACAGAACTGTTACTAAAGTGTATTAAATTTGGCAATCAGGATATAACTGGCAGCCTTGAGTGGGAACCTGGTGTGACAGTCAAAGTGAGCGTAGGGAGGCTAAGAATGAACAGGAAGCGGACTCAGCAAGTGTGGATTCTCTTTCAAGAGTCATGAGGAGAGAGAGAGAGAGAGAGAGAGAGAGAGAGAGGGAGGGAGGGAGGGAGGGGGGGAGGGAGAGGGAGGAGAGGGAGAGGGAGGAGAGGGAGAGGGAGAAGAGGGAGGAAAGGGAGAGGGAGAGGGAGAAGAGGGAGGAAAGGGAGAGGGAGAGGGAGAGGGAGAGAGAGGATGTAGGGTCAAGGGCAGGTCAAGCTTGCTTTATTTGTATTTACCAATGCTAACCATATACCTACCCTATGACCCAGCAATCCCACCCCTAGGGAACAATCTAAGTATCATAAAAAGGAGAATGGCTACATAAATTATGGCATATTCATACAGTAGCATAGGAAAAAGCAATAAAATGAGCAAACTACAGATAAGCACAACATACTGTATAATTTCATTTGTATAAAGTTCAAGAATAGGTGAAACTAATCTATGTAGTTAGAAGGCAGAATCGCAGTTTCCTCTGAGGAGAGCTGTTAGTACTCAGGAAAGAGGCCTGAGGGAGCCTGCTGGAGAGCTGCAAACCTTGATCTATGTCATGGATAGACAGATGTACACACAGGTAAAAAAGCATTAAGCTGCAATTTAAGATCAGTGAACTTTATGTTCTTTTCTTTGCTATACCTCACTAAAAAAGTAAAAATAAAAATCAATGAATAAAAATAAAAAAATTAAAGATAGGGTCACTGAGTAAACACCACTAAGAAGATCTGTAAAATATCACCAAATCAAAGTGAATCTTCAGTTGGCCCTGAAATATCTGACAATGACATGCACAGCAGCAGTGGCTGGAACTTCCTGAACCAAACAAGTCCATTAGCCATGGAGTAAACAAGCCTTTCCTCAGGCAGTTCACTCACTGTTACCCACCTAAAAAGCCTGTTCCACATCCCCCCACACCACACAGGCCTTTATCTGTACATATGTTTTACATCCCTAGAAAAAGAATACCAGGATTTTCCCTCCTGTGTGTTTTCATCTTGCTTCTTCGTGGTCCATGATACCAGCGGATGTTGTCAATACAATGAAACCAACTTGATGGGATGGAGCAGATTATTCTGCCATTTTTCTAGGTCTTTGAGCTGCATATCGAATTTGGGGCTGATCACTCCACACTTGTTCAACCTGCCTGTGAGGTTCACAATAATTTTCCCAGCTCTGTAGTCATTGATGATTTCAAATTTGCCAGTGTAACCATGCTTCATCATCACAGTTAGAAAACGGACAATGACTTTGGAACATTGGCATTTGCCTCGCTTTTCAGCATTGCTGATGCTCTTTAGAGCATCAGCCAAAACATTCATGCACTCCATTAAGGTGGAATGGAAAGATGGCGGAAAGAGCTGCCCCACATCTTTATGTGGATAATCTGTCCTTCCTCATGGGTAGACCTTCAGGTCGTCAAAAAGAACTTTCTAGGGCTCAATGTCAGCCTAGTATCTTTCATATGTCAAAGGTACACAATTACTGACTTCTTTCATTACTGTGGAAAAGCAGTTTACTTACGGTGGTGCTGTGGATCGAACCCACAGCTTTGTGCATGCTAGGCAAGCACTCTAACACTGAGCTACAAGCCCAGGCACCAAACTGTTTGTTTGTTTGTTTATTGTGAAAGAGCCATTTAAAAGACAGATTTGTACCCATCAGAATCACAGCAGAAGTTTTCCATCCTCTCCTTTGATGTTATATTACCATATCAAATGATGAAGAGATAACAGCTGACATTTGAACCCACAGTAATTTGGGTTTTCAAAAAGAAGTATTAATCATCCGTAAACTTAGCTCTATTTAAGCCTAGTAAGCACCTGCATGCTCATATAAAAAAAAATTAAATACTTACCATTTTGTCTGGTACCAACAGCAGCAATGATTACTGGAACTGAGTTTAATGCTCTTTTTATCACTGGGATATAATTATCCTTTACTTCATGGAATGAAAATTTGTCATTTACGTTGTATTTGATAACAATGATGTCAGCGCCCCCAATTAGATTTCGAGAAGTATACCAATCACTGTCGAAAATGTCCTAAAGCAAAAATGTAAACAGCAACCTTTAGTGTACTCATCTTCAAATCAACCATGAAATAAACTGTAACAACATACAGTTTACATTTTTGCTACACTTTGTTTTTTGGAATTCACATAAATTTATTTTTAAATAAGTAACTACAAAAAATTTTAAATGCTTGATGCCTGCCAACTGTATTTTTAATTTCATATTGATTGATTGAGGTACTGGGGATCGAACTCAGGGGCATTCTACCTCTGAGCTACACTCCCAGCCCTTTTTATTTTTTGTTTTTGAAACAGGGTCTCACTAGGTTGCTGAGTCTTGCTAAGTTGCTAAGGCTATCCTTGAACCTGTGATCCTCCTGCAACCTCTTTCAATATCTATATTTAAGAATAATTTTGTTTTTAATTACCTAATAATTTCAAAAATGTAACACCAGGCATTAGATAAAAGAGCATCAGTAAAGAATTTTTCTGTGACCTAGTTAGACACTGCAAAATTTTTCAGTGTTTTGATTGTTTTTTTTTTTTAGTACTGGGGATTGAACCCAGGGGCATTCTACCTCCGAGCTACACCCCCACCCCGATTTTTTTATTCTTTATTTTGAAACAGGGTCTCACTAAGTTGTGGAGGGCCTCACTAAGTAGCTGAGGCTGGCCACGAACCTGTGATCCTGTCTCAGCCTCCCAAGTACTGGGATTACAAGCGTGAGCCACCACGCCCAGCTCAGTGTTTTGATTTATAATACACTGAATTTATGTTGCTCCATATATTTTATATATATTTGAAAAATGTACATATACTTTTCAACTTTATACTGTATATATAGTATAAATATGGGAGTGGGGAAAGTATACCTCCATAAAAACATACTGTGTATTACAAGGTGTTAACACAGTATATTTTCAATTCATTTAATTAGCTCATATATGTTAGAAATTCAGAATAAACTTTTCTAGTTCTGAAATCTTTACTTATGCACTACTTAATAATATTTGTATTTAGAACGGGCCATAAGAAATTCTGGACCCTACTCCTTGGAAGTTTAGTGCTTTTGATATTTTAAAAATAATTTTTCAAAATTTTTTGTAAATAGTGATACAAGGAAAATATCTTTAAGGAATCTTAATTCAACTGCCAAATATACAAATATTCTTCTCATATCTGAGTTAACCATTAATCATTATTTGTCCTTTCATTTGGCCTTTGGGATGTATTTCTGGGATGTAATAAAGCTAAGAAAATAAGACAGTGAGATATGGTTAACAGGTCCAAAAACCACTGGGCTGTGTAAGTTTGTACTTTGAGATATGAGTCCAAAACAGGGTTAATAGTGTTTGAATCAATCAAGATCTACGTGACAGAGCTTTCGTCCTATGATGACAATTTTCATCCTATGTGTTATGCCCTTTTGCAAAAAGCTTCAACAGTGCCCCCATTCCCTATACCCTCCCCACTCGTCCATCTCTCACAAGCACACTCATGTAACAAGAACTGTAGAATTTTTAGACCTGAATATCCTATTGAAAGTGGAATGGATAGGGCACTTTAAAGGAAGTTAAAACAAACAAACAAACAAACAAACAAACAAACAAAGGCAAACTGGACTATCAATACCAAAGGCGAAGGAATGAACTGTGTTGTTCACCAGTGTATGGGCTGGTGGGGGGGGGAGACTCGGGACACAGCCCAAGAAAGTATGAGCGTTTCCCAGCAGAATGCTACAATAATTTCCAAATCCCAAACCACAAAACCCATACAGCTCTAACTAGATCTGTTACAATATTCATGTTCAAAGTATATACCAGTGTATAGAAGAATAACAAAAGAGAGGCCAAAGTCATAGAAATAGGATCCAAAACTAAATGTAAGGGGGACCAATATTAAGCAGCCATTTAACTCTGAGAAAATAAATCAAAAGTAGTTGCTTTTCACATTCCAAATAATTCAAAATTCCAGAGTTACCTGAGAGGTATACAGGAAAAGGGGACATTTAAGGGAAAATGTCATGAAAGAAAAATGGATTTGGGCATCATTAACTCTGTGGTATTAAGGATATAAGGACTATAAATATTCTCATTTGTTGATATAAACCAGACCTTCAGACCCTGCATCAGAAAACTGTGAAGGTACCATCTCACCACTTTTTGTGGTACTGGGGATTGAACTCAGGGCATTCTACCTCTGAGCTATACCTCTAGCCCGATTTTGTTTTTTATTTGGAAATAGGGTCTCACTAAGCTGCTGAGGCAGCCCTCAAACCCATGATCCTCCTGTCTCAGCCTCCCAAATATTGGGATTACCACGTCTGTCTTTGTAAAATATTTTTGGTAAACAGGAAAAGATCTAGAAATGTGAAATGAAATAATCACCACATAACTGCACAAAAAAAAGGGGGTGGATGAGAGAGAAATACTAAATAATGCTCTAATTTGAAGCACATTTATTTAAAAAGTGCCAAGTATATACAGCAAGAAGACAAAGTAAGTCTAAGGACCTACACAAAATAAGTTGGGACAAGAAGCACAACATCTCATCCCAATCTCATCCACGGCAGCAACAACACATTTCTTCTCAAGCTATGTCAAAGAGAAAATGCTCATCTGGTTTCTAGAATTATGAAGGAAGTAAGATTCTCCCACCTCTTGTAAATCAGTTCCAGGATTTCCTCTGGGGGTTATGCAACACAAGGCTTGGAGCCACCCTTGGAGAACTGAACTCATTTTTTTTTAAATCTGAATTTCTACAATGAAGCAACAATTTTATTCTACTTGATTGTGGGACCGCAAATAGAGCCATCTACTAGATGCTAACATTGCTATCCCAATGAACTGTATTGGTATAAATCTTGAATGACATGGGGAAACTTTACCTTTGCTTAGTACAATACATAACATACTAAAGTTACAATAAAAATTTTATTATTATGGTAGACACCACTTATGCAGCACCAACTACATGCCAGGCCACTTAGAACTTTATATGTACTATCTCATTTACCTCAGTATAGCTATAGGAGGCAGAGATTTTTATGATTAGTCTCTAGGTGGGTAAATAAGGTTAAGAAAAGGTAAATGATTTATGAAAGACACAGAGGCAGGAAGTGGCATTGTGAGGATCTGAAACCAGGTCCTTTTGATATCAGAACCTGTGCTCTATCTACTCTGCTATATTTAATATTCTGATTCGGTACATATGTTAATAATACCTGATTAACACAATCAACTTTAACATCTCTGATGGACTTTACTTACTGCCAAGAGAAGAAAACTGACTCAGAATAAGTAACTTTACAAATGTAATCTACTTTGTCTGCAGACCCATTATAACCTAAAAAAGATTGTTGAAAATTTGGTGTCAGCAGAGTCTAACCAAACAAAAAGTGATTAACATAATAAACAAGAACAATCAGCATGTAGCAAAAATCCAGGCTACAGAGGCTTATTATATCCATTTGGAAGATTTCATTCTACTACACAAGACAGGATCACAAGCATTGTTGACTGCTAAATTAACAACATAAGCAGGAAAGGGTTAACAGCTCAAATCAAAAACACAAAAAGCAATCCTAACATCCTTATTCAGTTTACTTCATTTTCTCTACATTTATTTACTCTATTCACTAAATACCTGTTCAACTGCATATTGATCCAAGAAGCCTTAAAGGCTGTAAGATCTTGCACAATGCAAGGTCCCAAAGTAGAAGAAATGCTTCACTTGCTTGCAGTGACTCTAGCCAGTAAGTTCTCCGCTGATGCGTCTTATGAACAGCATCATCCCTGTCATAGCTCAGGGTTTAACAGCATCCCTTATACTAAAATCTGTTTTAAATTTATTTTAGCACATTAACATAACTTTCCTTTACCTGAATATTTATATGGTCATGTAATCTTTTCTTTCCATAATGTAGAAATTTGCATAAGAATGTTTCCTGAATGCATTCTCTACAATTGTTTCAGAAGGTATGCTAGTTCCCTATAGCAGGCTTTTAAAAATTGCTGTTTAAATGTAAAATTTCACACAATGATAATTTGTATTTTATTTTTTAGACAGTCAAGTTTCTTGTTATAAAATGTAATCTTTAGCTGAAATAGACTTAACTCCAGTATTAGTAAAGAATCAGACATTTTCAAATAAGATTAAAGGAAAGCATTCACAATATAATGTTATTTTGTACTGAAAATATGTATGTGTCAAGGAGCAGATCCTTGGGTTACTCTTTCGGAGACCCCTCCCCTTTATGGGGGGGGAGGTTTTCTGTCTTTCTATCTTCTGTCTTCCATTGGCTTAAACTTTCATACTTCTACACCCCCCCCCAAAAGGAGAGCCTTTGCACTTTTATCAAACACACAAGATTCAGGCTAAAATGTATCTACTTCACTACAGTTTCCTTCAATTAACACAAATCTTAAAGATTTTTTTAAATTGCAAGCAACATTAGTAATCTTATTTCTGATTTATGAGTCACTAAAAGCGAATAAAGTGTTTGCATTATTAAAATTAAAAATATTTATTAAAAATTTTCAGAGGTTAACAGTGCTATAAATGAGTCATTTTAAATTAACTCTCAGTCCCTGTACCCCCCCCTTTTCCATGCTATTTCTGAACTGTCCCAGTGAAAAGTATTTTTGCCTGTGTTGAGCTATAAGAGGCCTGTATTTATAGAACACCAGTATTACCCTCTCCCCCACGGGGTGGGCATGAAGACATTGCTCCTTGCTAGTGGAACTTGGTGACCGAGTCCCTTGGGGCTGGCACATTCAACTGTCAGCTGTCTACCAAGGGACGACCCGCCGTCGTGAAGTGTACCCGGTGTACAACTAAGCGCGCCACATTCCCACGGGGGCTTTCTCCCTTACAGGAGTGTTCTCTAACCGGGCTGCCCCTGCTCAAGGAGAACCAAAGATCTCCCCCAACGTGTTAAAACAAAACAACTTCCCCCAGGTGCGGCGGACGCTCCACTTTCTGGGAAGTGGGAGAAGGGGGGAGGAGGAAAGAAAGACAAGCTGCTGCAGCCCGGGCGCGGAGCGGGGCCCCTTACCCAGACGGGGCAGTCGTGCACCACGAGCTTGACGTTCCCGAACGCGCTGGCCTGGTACTCGGTGAACACGGGCCGCGCCACCGTGCCCGCGGCGTTCAGCAACAAGCTGCTCTCGTCCCCCGAGACCAGGGGGCTTCTCCCCAGGTACGTGCGGATGAGCCCCGACGGCCGGCTGTCCTGGTGGAACGCGTCGCCCTCGTTGCCCAGCGCCACGATGTGGATGGACCTGCAAGGGGCGAGGGCGGGAAGGCTGGTCACTCGCGGGCTGGACGCACCGCGGCGGCTCGCGCCCGAGACAATGGCAGGACCGCGCGCCTACGTACATGTCTCCGGTCCAAGGGCAGGCGGGCGCCCTCACCGCAGTCGGCTCATGCCCGGCGGTCCTCGCCCTGCAGCGCGGCGGCCGGCAGCGGCCCGAGCCCGAGCCGGAGGGCGCCGGGGCCGGCGCTCAGGAAGCGCCCGCGCGCATCGCGGCAGCTGCAGCCGCGGTTCAGCTGACCGCAGCCGCGCCGCCCCCCGCCCGGGCCTCCCCCGCCGCCGCCCCTCCCCCGGCACCGGGAAGCGCCCGCGCCCTCCCCGCACGTGCCGCCGCGCCCCGCGCACACCGCCTGCCCGCCGGCCCCGACCGAGCAGCCGCCCCGCGGAGCACAAATGAATAAATACACGCCCGAGCCGAGCCGGGGCGCGCGGCCGCCGAGCCGCCTGCAGCAAGTTTGCTCAACTCGAGAGGCCGAAACCCGAGCCAGGAAGGGGGTGGGGCGAGGAGGCCCGCTCGCCGGACGCGAAAACGGGGCGGCGGAGCGGGGACTCCAGCCGCCGGCCCTCCGGCACCCGGTTTACCCCTCCCCTCGTGGCCTTGAGGGAAAGGGTTTCACTGCGACTGCCGCTTTGTCATTTGTCAACATGCGCTACAGCTGTTTTCTGAAATCATACTTGGGAGAAGAAAATAAATAAATAAAGGCAACATTCATGCTGCTGCAAAAAGGTTCTTTGTTCGCACACCCGATTAATTTGCAAGTGTCGCTTTGGGGGATTATTTACTATTTCAAGCTATATTTGACTCTTTTTTTTTTTTTTACCAAAAATGGTTCTGGGATTTTTAAGTATGACCTTTTTAAAAGGAAGTTACACTAGTTTACTTGGAGATTTTTCAGTACACATGATGGCTAGATATTTAATAATAGCTCGCAAACTGAAAAAAAAAATAGAGCTCATGTTAATGCAAGGATGCTTTAGATTCTTTCTTGATGACACATGAAGTAAAGATTGTGCGTGTCCCTAACGGGCCTCATAATATTTCCATGCAAACGAATGCCAAGACTGCTCATACCAAGGGGCCAGGGCTTGCTCTGGGCTGCTACATAAACATTAAAATGCTCACAAGTGCTACGTGTTAGAAGAGTTCTAGTTGATCCTTTTATTTATTTATTTTGCCCTACTTTAGAATTGGGCTGTTTCTTTTCTCTGCCGAGCTATTTTGAGTGTGTGGAACAGGAGGAGGTACTGAGGCAGGCAGTCAAGAGCAAAGGTAGAGGCCTCTGGACCCTGAACCACTTTTCATTATGGGCTCTTAGTGCTCGTTTGGAAACAGTTTAGTCGTTTCTCCTGCTAGATAGGGTAGGAGTCATTCTCTATATAGCCACTGATTTTTTAAAAACTTATTTCCCTTTGCACCTAAGTATAATTTCTTTTAGTCTCTAGAAAGAACCTTCACGATTCTGAAAAATTCATGCATACATCACCTTTTCTCTCTAGTCAATAGGAAATACATCTTTTTCTCACTCCCCTCCAGTAACCCACAAGTCAAACACAAAGACACTAGAATGGATGAATGGATAAAGAAAATGTGGTATATAAATAACTTTTTTTAGACAGGTTCTCACTATGTTGCCCAGGCTGGTCTTAAACTTCTGGGCTCAAGCTATCCTCCCACCTCAAGCTTCCAGAGGATCTGGAACTATAGACACTAGCCACCATGCCAGCTCCATGAACCATTATGTGGGGGGGGGAGCTTTTCTGTCTATCTTCTGTCCTTCCCTTTAAAAATGAAGGAAATGCTGTCATATTCTACAACATAAATAACCTTGAGGACATCATGCTAAGTGAAGTAAGCCAATCACTAAGGACAAGTATTGCACATTCCACTCACATGATGTATCTAAAGTAGTCAAGCTCTTAAAAAACAGAAGTACAGCAGTGTTTACCAGGGGCTGGGGAAGGGAGAAAAGGGTTATCCAATGGGTATAGCATTTCAGTTTTGCAAGATAAAAAAGTTATAGAGATCTGTTGCACAACCAAGTACATACAGTCAACACTACCGAATTCACACAAAAACATGGCTACAATGATAAATTTTATACAAGAACAAATGAAAGACACCAGATATGTGACAACTGGGAAGTGGCAGGAAGGGTAAAAGCACTCATTTTTTTTTTCTCAGTTATTGAGTATTTGAACCAGGCCTGTGCTGGGTAGGAATAGAAGATACTAAGATATATAAGACTTAGTCCTTGCCCTTGAGAAACCCCGTCTATCAGTCTACTACTAGATTGTGAATGATAGCATACCCAATCCTTTTGAAAATATGCTGGCTTCTTAACACTTATGATACAGGCTAATGCACTCAGTAAAAGAGGTATATAGGAAGTCTGAGGATAAAGTTGTTAGCACTTAGAGATCTGTGCTATATGTGTCATCAGAGAGAAGTGCATAGGGGAAGTCAACATTATCTTTGGTCTTAAAAGATGAGGAAGAGTTTGCTAGATTTGGAGGAAGAAGAGGTTAAGAGGGAAGGAGTATTAAAAAGAACTGGACATCTGGGTCTGGTGTGCATGCATGTAATCCCAGCTACTGGGAAAGCTGAGGCAGGAAGATCCCAAGTTTGAAACTAGCCTTGGCAACTTGGTTAAGAGACACTGTCTCAAAAGGAAATAAAAAAGGGCTGAGGTTATGACTCTGTGGTAGAGCCCTTGCCTAGCATTTGTGAGGCCTGGGGTTCAACCCTCACCACCCCCTCCAAAAGAAAAAAAGAAAAGACCTGGACACATCTCATGCAAATCACATGCAAAGGTGTGGGATCATACAGGATCATGACTTGTTCAAAGAACAGCAAGAGGTGAAGTTAGTGCTGGTGTGCAGATTTCTATATTAAGGCGGACAGAAAGAAGAGTAGTAGATGCTTCCCAAGATATTTCCAAAGTCAGACCTAGGGATACTCAAGTCATAGACTGGGAATCTCTGGTCTGGATCCCCACCCTACCCCCATACATGACAAAGCAAGGCTCCATGCTCACTAAACCCATTTTCTCTTCCAAGATAGCTAAACTGCTTTTCCTAAACTTTATTAGTTCTCACCAATAGAATGGGATCCCACTGAGCAATTAAGAGAAGACATGCCTTCTCCACTTTCTTTTATCCTTTTTCTACCAAGCAGATGGTCAACCTTGAAGCCATGTGTTGGAAGACATTGGCACTGCAGGGTGCGGCCAGTCCCAGAGTGGCTGGTGATGGCAGAGCCTTGTCCCAGCATGCATTGCCCTGTGACATGAGTGAGAAATAGATTTTTATTGAGTTAAGCCAGGCATTTTGAGGTCAATTATTACAGCAGCTTGTGTTAGTTATCTTAGCTAATAGAGTATCACAGATGGTCCATTTCCTGACATCTTAAAGATACTTTTCATAATTATCTTAAGATCCCTTCTTAGTAGTTATTTCCCTTTCCTTTTAAGTTTTTATTTGGTTTATATATTTGTAGTTTCCCTTACTAAAAGCATTTTATAAATATTAACTTTACTAAAACAAGTTGTAACAAAGTGGATTATTATATATCCTCAACCTCAAGGTCACTGGGAAACTCACAAAAAGGCTTCCAGCTCACATAATATTTTTCCCTATTTTAGTGATTGAAATGCCACCATTTCATAGTCACTCTGTTAAGGGTTTTTATCCTGGTATAAGATGTAGTGTATAGTGAATATGAATGTTCCGGCTTCTGGAAAGCATGCTGGTTCCTCCTGACTACAGAGGAAGCAGGTACTAGTGAGGGCAAACCTAGACAGCCAGCCTTGGCACAAATCTTCAAGTTGTGTTTCAAAGAGACTAGGTTTTCACAGGGGAATCTTCAAGTCTTAACTGAGGAGATGGCAGAGAAAGATGCCAAGAAAACAGAGGTCTGAGCTCCGACACTCCTCATATTAAAGCTGATCAGAGCACTCTTATTGTCATCTTTTCCTTTGCACATTAGAGTTTCATGTTCATTTTTATTAAAAAGAAGAGTTTCTAACGTTTAAAACAAACAAAAATTTGAGACAACTTATCCAAGTAAGGGTCTCCAAAGTAGGATGCCGAAGATGCCTGCTGAAATTCCAAAATAAAATCTTTAAACTTCTATTTACTAATAAATACAATTTTTACCAAAAATAAAAAGAGAAAAGAAATTAATCTTTACTAATATTTAATGGGGGGCTGGCACCCCCACTTGATCCAGGGCAGACAGCGCAGGGGGTCGGGGTGCTCACCTCTGTGCACTGTCAGCATGGGGCCACAGGCTGCAGCTTCTGCATCCAGCTGAGGGGATTATGGGTGATCTGTACATAAACTGAATGCGATAGCATGCACCAATGGAGATAGTGTTAAAAATGCAAGAACAAAGCTGGGCGTTGTGGCTCACGCTTGTAATCCCAGTACTTGGGAGGCTGAGACCAGAGGATCTGTGTTCGCGGCCAGCCTCAGCTACTTAGTGAGGCCCTCCGCAACTTAGTGAGACCCTGTTTCAAAATAAAGAATAAAAAATAGGGCTGGGGGTGGAGCTCGGAGGTAGAATGCCCCTGGGTTCAATCCCCAGTACCACAAAAAAAAAAAAAAA